>JABUQX010086209.1:2500-29556 GCA_015478945.1 Trachelipus rathkii | reverse complement strand
CGGTAGCCGCTGGTTCAGAAATCGATGCGTTCAGGAATTTGGGTGTTTAACCGTTTTCGCATTTATCGTGAAACAACTTTCGCGTTCGCTTCATACGCAATAATAGCATTTACTTGGCATTTGAGTACATACGATATTTATTACCATATTTGAATTTGTATATTTTATGCATGTAAACAAAAAGGGATTTTTTCAAGAGATGATAAAGGAACACTTCTATACCAACTATTAATCTACAATAAAGTGCACAGGTATCTGTAACAAATTCTACATGGTCTAGCAAAATAACAACATACTATCATTGCTTATCATTGCTGTCGCTTCCTTAGAATCCTGGTTTGATCTTAAAAATTTTAATGACACTCAATTTGAAGCATTGCTTTACTCGCCAATACAACATGACTCATTGATAGTATGAGTCACATAAAAATTTCATCATGGTAGAAATATTTTTATTTGTTAGTCATTCTTACGATGGTTTGCATTTATTTTAAATGTTATCAACTATTACACTATTAAAAAAAATATATTTAGCATGGAATCAAGAAAGATATAATATTATGATTCATTGGTTGTATTATTGTCATATTTATTATAATTGTCATTATTATTATTATTATTATTATTATTATTATTATTATTATTATTATTATTATTATTATTATTATTATTATTATTATTATTATTATTATTATTATTATTAATATTAATTATTATAATTATAATTATATTTATTGTATTATTATTATTATTATTATTATTATTATTATTATTATTATTATTATTATTATATTATTATTCTATTATTATTATTATTATTATTATTATTAGTAGTAGTAGTAGTAGTAGTAGTAGTAGTAGTAGTATTAGTTGTAGTAGTAGTATAATTCTTGTTTTTATTTTTATTTTCACGGTTATTGTTCACTACTTTAATTATTTAATACATAAAGGTTTTTTTTTTACACTGTGTTTATTAGTTAACAAACTTTTTCTTTTTGTTGTTGTTATTTCTCTTAAAGTTTTAATTGGGGGGTTCATTTGGTGGGAGTAAGAATCATTTCCATTAGTGGGGGACAGAGTAAGTTGCGGGGGAGGCGACTTTCTATTCCCCATTTCTCTTCTGTTGCTGGGGCATTTTTAAGTAGGGTTGAATTTGGTTTAACAAAGAGTGTTTCTTTGTTGAGAGCATTTTTACATTCCCAAGGATGTTATTTCAAATTTTTGGGGCAACTTTGGAATTTTCAAACGTTTTAAGTGGTGACGCTCTTCTTGTAACTACGCGTCCCTTTTTTTTCAACTTTGAACGCACTACGACTTTATTAATTTTTGCGATAAAACATTGAATCTTCACGTAGTTAAATTTTTATTTTTTATTTTTTTGAATCACTGTTTATTTAATGCTCAGAACATAGATAGAATAAATGCACTTTTTAATCACAGAAAAAATTTTTTTTTTCAACAGTTTTGATTTAATTCGGCACTTTTCACTGCATCTAATTCCAAATCAGTTGCTGGATTGAATTCAGGGTCACTCGTAGGGTCAACAGAAAAATGGGTTAATGGATTAAATCACTTAATCCCCCTTCCTGAACATGAATCAATTAAATTTTGTGATTGAAATGAGTAGCATCTTTTGTTCATTCTTTATTAAACAAGTCACAATGAGAACGGAGTTTTCGTGAAGTGATAAATCACAATATGTTTCACTTGACAATGAGAACAATAATAAATGATTGTTATTATAATTATAATATTTGTACAAGATTGTTAATAATTAAATAATGAGAGAGGTGTGCCCGCGGCACAGCCTCTTGTGGCGCGATATCAGGGCCGAGTCCTTTGTGCAAGCATTTTCCAATGCCCCACACCTTACATTCAAATCTGGCTCCTCCCATCTTAGGGAAAGAGGCCTTGTTGGTTGGTAATACATTGTATAAAATATTCATGATTGTACCTGAATCATTAAGCACACATGCTGTGCGTACATTGCTTCGTAATTAATTGCTTATTGATGAATTCCGGTCCATATATATATAATATATATATATATATATATATATATAACCTAGTATATAACCTTATATATATAATATAATAACATATATATATATATATATTATATATATTCTTTATATACTATATCTTATATAACATATATATAACATATATATATATATTTATATATAATATATATATAGCAACAACAATATAACTATATATTTATATATATATATAATATATATATATATATATATATATATTTATATATAAAAATTATATATATATATATATATATATATATATATATATATATATATATATATATATATATATATATATATATATATATATAACTATATATATATATATATATATATATAACTTTCTTCTTCTTTCATAACTATATTCTACATATATATATATATATATATATATATATATATATATACTTTATATGCGAGAGATATGTCTTTTTAAATGTTTATATACTCATATATATATTTATATATAACAACAACAACAACATATATATATATATATATGCATATATACTACTATATATATATATATAACCTTAATATATATACTGCTGCTCAACTATATATACTGCTACTGCTGTATATATATATATATATATATATTTGGTAAACTAAATGTATTAACCCACGTGATATCGCCGGCCTTAAAAATAGGTATTTGATTAATGATTACCTATATGGAATCAGCGTATGAAATTTGTATGGAAAATGAAAAAAAAATTTAATTTTTTTTTATTTTTTATATCTCCAAAACTACGATAGGTGAAGAAAACTAATGATATAGCTATGGAATCAGCGTATAAATATTTTAGGGGCTCGAGCCGACGGTGGGACAGAGGGGGACGTTTTCCATACCCCGGCGGGGAGCACGACACCTTAATACCAAAGAGCGGGGGTTCGGAGACCCTCCCGGAGGAGAAATCGGTCTCCCAACCCGTCGTCCCCCAGAGCCGAAGACCCCGACTCTTTGCATCTTTGCAGTTTACCCTGGGAATATATTCTTTTGGTTAAAAAAAAATAAAATCTTTTTCCTTACACATTTTATGCTGATTCTAAATATGTTATTGGTTTTTCTTGTACTATCGTAGTTTTGGAGATATAAAAAAAAAAAAAGTAAATTTTTTTGTTTTTCATACAAATTTCATGCACCTGTTCCATATATGTTATCAGTTTTCTTGTATCTATCTTAGTTTTCGAGATATCATGCGGGTAACTTCTTTAGTTTCACCTAACATATGTATATAATATATATAACATATATATATATATATATATATATATATATATATATATATATATATATATATAACTATCTATATCTTCCTATATATATAACCTATATATATATATATATATATATATATATATATATATATATATATATTTAATGTTTTGCATCCTTGAGATGTTTATTTGTCTATTATTCTTTTTTTTCTCACTACTGTTAGGCATTTTCAAAGATTTAAACTTCCTATAAATTTTGGAATTGGTATAATATGTTTTACAAATGTTAAAATCTTATAACTACATTAATTTTAAAACCTATTGAACGCTTGTTATGATAGCTTTCGTCATTTTCCATGACCTTTTCAATTAACGCGTTCATAATAACTAAACTGTATTCCATGAATAATTTGGGACAACGACATAGTCCAACACTTCTAGCAACCAAAAATTGGCAACCTGTGTTGCTATTTTATTTGAATTTTTATTTTGTTTTTACATAAAATGGAATTGTAGTTAAGCCTTCACAATCGAGTAACTGTGTGCATATAGATTTACATTCACAACTATACAAATATACACACACACACATGAACACATAGACATATATACTAATATATAACCACACACACAAACACACACGTGAATATACATACATATACACGTATACATACACATATACACACATACATATACATATACATACACACATACATACACCTCATTCCACCTATTCATGGCACCCTGTAAAGCCTCTTCTCTTGATGTAATCACAGCCCCGTCATCCACATACACCAGTTCTCTGTTCTTACTTGCACAAATCCTTTTTAGGCAGCTATCCATGTACAATGCAATGTAAAGAGCAGTGGTGACAGAACACTACCCTGTATCACCAAGCCCTCACATTAACCATCTCTCCCCACCCCCTCCATCTCTCACCATACTTGTTGGGTTTTCATACATGCTCTTAATCGCTGCTATCAATTTCGACAGTATGTACTGATATTTTGGATCTTTTCAATACTTCACAATACTCTTCTCAATCTATCCTGTCGAATGCCTTTTCTAAATTATAATGTTTTATATATCTGTCTTTTTTCCATCATCATCTTCATGTAAAAAATCAAATCTGTTGTGCTTTTTCCTGGCCTGAAACCATGCTGATAATTTCCAATTTTTTCCTCAGCTCTTACTCTTAATCTTTTCTCCAGAATTCTTGCAAAAATTTTATTTGCAGCTAACAGTAATACTATTCCTCTATAATTTCCACTCTCTTCTGTCCCATTTCTTGTGTATAGGGCATATAATTGCCTTCCTCCAGTCTTCAGGGATTCACCCCTCTTCCCAAGCTTTTTTGAGAATTTCCATGAACCAACTAGCTATTCCTCCTCCCGTCCTAAACAGTTCGTTATTCAGCCCGTCATATCCAACGCTCTTTCCATTTTCCAACTTCTGAAGCGCTTCTCTTACCCCTGTTATTTCAATCATTCCTATTTCCTCCTGTTTCTGTATCTCTCTGGGGGCGCCTCTTCTATCTCCTCACATGAAGTGAATTCCTTGGAAGTTATGAGCTCCTGTTATTGTTTATTGGGGTGTATAGTAGAAATGTAAAATTATTATTATTATGTATGGAGTGTCAACGCACATCTTAAACATAGTAATTAAAAAAGTGTTAACTGTTTGAAAAAAATGGAGCTCGTTTTGCTTAAAATAAAAGTAAAAATTATATTTTGAAATGTAAAATGCAAAAGCTAAAAAAGTTAATAAAAGTTGCTAGAATGTAGGTGGAAAGGATGTAGAATACGAATGAACAAGAAATAGGAATATAAATCAATTAGGCTTCACGGCCTTAATACATCTTCGTAGAGGTATTGAGTCCATTATAAGTCTAACGTTATGACTGCATCACAGTGGGTGTAGGTTAAAGTATACTATGTGGAAAAATAAAATCATAGTTTATTAAAGTTAGAGAGAGTGACCAAAAACGTATTCCTAATACTGTAACAATATCCATCCTCCCAGAGTTGGGAACCACCAGAGAGAGATGGCAAAAAAATACGATATATATATATATCTTGTATACTTATATCGCCATATATACTGCCATGTAGCACTTGCCTGCCATGTGCCGCGCGCGCCGCCGCCGCGCGCGCCTGCCTCGCCCGCCCGCTCTTGGCCGACATATATTGACTCGGAGACATGATTCACCTAAGATGTATTGAAAATAGATCAGTATTACCCAAACTTTCTTTTGCTATTTTTTTTTTCAACCGCAAGAATGTTAAACAAACAAATAAACACGTCATAGGAAAAATGCCAGATTCGCTAGGTAATGCTGCAAAATGACAGCATTAAATTTGCATAGCTGGCGAATCTGGCATCTTTCAAGTGATGTGTCCATTTGTTTGTTTAAACTTTGGGTGGTTGACAATTACAAAAAGGTAGGGGATACCTTTTTATTTTTTATTTTTTGCATATCTTTAGTGAATCATGGCGCTGAGTCAAGAACCATTTTGCCCATCTCTAAATATATTTCAATAACACACAGACATCATTACAATAATGAATTAGATGATTTTTTTAAGGTTTTATTATTAAAGGGAAATGAAAGATATATTTTTATTTTTGAAGAATTCTTTTTATATGGACTAAGTAGATGAGGGAATTGTAAGCATACTTAAGTCTTTGTTACATTGTGCTTCTTCTAAGAACCACTTTGATAAGTTGTAATAAACCTTTTCTGTCTCATCAGAATGAAGTTTCTGACAAAGAGTGCAAAAACTGGTTGCATGATGGAGCCATCCCATTCTACCACTTAACAAAGTGGTCGAAAGCTGTACAGCTGTAATGAAACCTTATGAGATACTATAAAGACTTATCTTTTCCAGAGACTTTTACTTCTATTTACATAATTAAATCAGTTATATTCAATTGAAGTAGAAATTCAAGGTTCCTTAACACACTTAAAATATTCCATATAAGCAGTATCATTTTTGTCCAGATAAATCAAATAGTGTGCTAGATCTTTCGGACTTTTGAAATCTTTGACATTAATAAAAGAATACGGTGGAGCAATCGCAGCATAATCAGCACTTCCTCTTACAACTGGAATAATATAATAGCTGCAAATATATATATATATATATATATATATATATATATATATATATATATAACTAACCTTATATATATATATATATATAACCTTATATATATATATATATATATATGCTTATATATATATATATTTTATATATATATATATATATATATATATATATATATATATATATATATATAGCAATATATATATATATATATACTATATATATATAATAACTATATATATATATATATATATATATATATATATATACATATGAAATTATAAACATATTTATATAAAAATATCTTTGTATATATATATATATATATATATATATATATATATATATATATATATATATATATATATATATATATATATATATATATATATATATATATATATATATATATATATAATATATATATATATATATATATATATATATTCTGCAATAACCACAGATTCTAAATAGATTAAAATAACACAACAATAAATATAGAGAAAATTTGATAACGTTTTCGGACAAAGTCCCTCTTCAAGCCAAAGGAAAAAGTTAAAAGGTAAATGAGCAAAACAGGAAACTACTCCGAAAGAATCGATTAAAACAGCAAAAGCAAAAGAAACACGCTGTGAGTAAAAACACATAAACACGGAATACACTACTGACCAATAAAACGGATAATAAAAGATTTTAAAAATATTTCATTACAAAAACCACAGCAATCTATATATTCTATGGTATCCCTTATTTATTGATATCAAAAATGTTAAACGCATACCCTCTAATTGTTTTACATATCATCTAAAACGATGTTTATTTAAATTTCAGGTTAATCAAACTATGGGAACACGTGGCGACCTCGCTCTAAGTTGTCATGTTTCATTGAAAATTGCATTATCTGATGCACGCTTATTATTTATTAATAATTTATAAATATAAATAAGTAGCATTTACCATTTCATTATTATATATTTAATATCTGTGTAAAAAATAAATAAATAAAAGGTTATGTGTGTGCTACAATTGCCAACTTATTAATTTCCACTATTTTTCTTTACTAATCTGAGGCGTCATACTGACCAAGCTCAAGTTAATCTTTCGTACCGTCAGTATTGTGTTTGTAGTCCGATAGGAAGGGTGCTGTTGATTTTAAAAAATAAAATTAACAATGTCACATCACTTGAGATGCGACGATTCCTCCGTGTTTTTAGTTGGGCAGATAAACCACTAAATAACTCGAGGTAATTACTATCATCCAATCCCCAAGTATTAGCAATTTAATTCACGCTTAGTGAAAGTGTAAATTTAGCTGTGCATGGATGTGAAATATTTTGGCAAAAATCAAGGATTCCAACAAGATCCTTTCCCAACTGCACAAGACAATTAAAAAACCAAATTGTGCACTGAGAGATCTATAAAAAAAATGCAAAAAAAATCTCCGAAAAGCTTTAGTGAACGTGAAAGAGCATTTGTAAATAATTTGGACAATCTGCTTGAACTTTCAAATAAAGAAATAGCAAGAGAGAACAGAATAAGGGAAGAAATTCGTCGTCAAACTATATATGAAGAATCGGTAGCAACTACATCTGTTGCTCCAGCATCTGATAAATGAGATACCCTAAGTTCTAATTCTTCTGAAGCGATTTGATTAAGAATTTCAGCTTAAAAAGCTGTAGAGGATGCAGCAAATATTATGACACCAAGATTTCCGACAGTTATTATGACACCAAAATTGGCGACAGTCTTAAATAGATGCAAATTGAGTATACAAGATTCTGTATATGTTTTTGAGGCGACAACAGAAACCCTGGGATATGATGTCAATAATTTTTCTATAAATCGATCGACTATCCAACGAATCCGAAAAACTAAGAAGGAATCGTGCTGAAGATATTAAATCTGCATTTAGTGAAAATATCCTGATTTTGTAACAGTTCATTGGGATGGAAAACTGATCCCTCCCTTAAATGTTAGAGATCCGAAGAGAGAAATGCTTCCAATAGTTATTACATATGGAGAAAATGAACAATTAATTGATGTTCCAGAGTTACAAAGTTCATCAGGTAGGGAACAAGCGGAAGCAGTAATTAATGATGTAAACAAATGGGAATTTGAGGATAGAGTCCAAATTCTTTGTTATGATACAACTGCATCAAATACAGGAATTAGGTTAAATGGCGCTTTATACTCTTTCAACAAGCTTTAAACAGACAGTTACTGTTTTTCCATTCCGTCATCACATATATGAGCTAGTTTTGTTAGTAAAATACGTGAAGCAATAAGAAGTCCGGAAATACCATTTTTCAAGTCATTGACAGACAGTTGGAATAAAATAAGTAGAAATAATTATCACCATTAAGGCGCAATGCTAAAAACGGATTTTACTAATCTGAATTGTATGAAATGCTTAACTTTCTTAACAAAGAATAAAGAAAAAAGCCTCTACGAAGTGATTACCGCTAGTTAATTGAACTAAGTATAATCTATTTGGGTGGAGATATTGATAGAAATTACAAAATTCGTCTTCCTGGTGCTATGTACAAAGCTCGATGGATGGGTCAGAGAACTTCATTCTCTAAAGATGTATTTGTTAAGGCATGAACTTAAATTATGTGATGAAGACATACAGTCCTTAAGAATTATTACTTTTTCATCATAAAGGTCTACATTAAACCATTGTATGTGAGTCATTCAGCTGCAGCAGCTACATATCAAGATTTGTGCTTTTTAAAATCCTTAAAACAATTCGAGACCATAGATCCTGCTATATCTGAAGCAACTTTAAATAAATTTAGACAGCGCTTATGGTATTTATCAGAAGAGTTGTCAGTTTTATCACGGTTTGATGACAGTGTCGACTTGGCAAGATTATAATGATTGAGAATTTAAATAATGAGGGCTACAACCATGGGAAGAGGTATATACTTTAACCTTTTCAAATTGACAATAAATTTTTTGGTTAGTTTTTTTTTTTTTTATTATTATTATTATTATTATTATTATTATATTATTATTATTATTTTATTATATTATTATATTATTATTATTATTATTGGTATTACATTCATTATGATATTATTACATAAATAGAGATGTTATTATTATAATTATTATTATTGTTATTATTATTATTATTATTATTATTATTATTATTATTATTATTATTATTATTATTATTATTATTATTAATTATTATTATTATTAGTAATCATTGTGTGTGTGTATTATTATTAATTATTAATTACAGTGTAATTGGTATTATTATTATTATTATTATTATTATTATTGTGTGTGTGTGTGTGTGTGTGTATTATTATTATTAATATTATTATTATTATTATTATTATTATTATTAGACGTTCCATAGGAATAGAATATTTTAATATAATTATTATTTTCAGGCATTACTTTAGTATTTATCTGCAACAGTGACTAAATTCTCGTATTCTGATTTAGGGTAGTTGGTAAGTTGAATACATTTTTAGAGGAGAAATTAATTTTTCCTTTATAAAATCTTTTTCGAACTTTAAATAAAGCAAGTGAAATAAAATTTTCATAACCCAATTTTTTTAAGTTATCTTATTAAAAAAGTTAATTCATTATCTAGGTATTGGGGAAGCATAAATGATTTTTCAAAGAAACTTGATAGAGATGACAGTTTTTTTTAATTTTATATATATATATATATATATATATATATATATATATATATATATATATATATATATATATATATATATATATATATATATATATATATATATATACTTTTTCTATATATATACTATCTATATAACTTATATATACTTATATTTTATATATATACATATATATATATATATATATATATATATATATATATATATATATATATATATTTACCTATATACACTATATATATAGAAACATATAGATGAAATTTTTTTTCCTTTCCTTTTTTTTTTAAGGTGTAACTTGGATGCTAAAACATTTTATAGATTTGTAACTTAAAACTTACTTTAATATCCGATAGAATTTTTCTGTGACATAATCTTTACAGAAGCTGTTTTCAAACGACAAATAAAATTTGTATTCCTTCTCAATTTTTTTATAGCATCTTCCACCTTGCGTTTCCTTGCTACATTTTGACGGTCCACATTTTCCGTATATACCCACCTAGTTTTAAAATAATAATAATAATAATAATAATAATAATAATAATAATAATAATAATAATAATAATAATAATAATAATAATAATAATAATAATAATAATAATAATAATAATAATAATAATAATAATAATAATAATAATAATAATAATAATAATAATAATAATAATAATAATAATAATAATATCAATGGTAATAATAATGATAGCGATGACAATAATGGCTAATAATAATAATAATAATAATGTGGCAATAAGCTGACAATAATAATAATAATAATAATAATAATAATAATATAATAAATAAACCGAAAAATAAAGATTTGGAAAAGAAAGAAAGAAAGAAAGAAGAAGAGAAGAAGAAGAGAAGAAAGAAAGAAAGAAGAGAAGAAGAGAAGAAGAAGAAGAGAAGAAAGAAGAAGAAGAAGAAGAAGAAAGAAGAAAGAAGAAGAAAGAAGAAGAAGAAGAAATTAATCAAATGGTTGACATTTGTAAATAAAAAAATCTGGTTATTTAGAGTTTCTCTAACGATCAAGGCAAAGGCGCCAAGCTTCCAGCTTCCCTAACCGACGCAACCTGACCTAACTTGGCTGACTGCTAACTGCCGAACCAAAACAACTAAACTGGCTGACCTGACTGGCTGGCTTGACCGAAGCCCGGCCACGGCCCGGCCGGCCCAGCGACCAGCCGGCGGCTGGCCTAGCCTGCTTCTTCAGCTGGCCTAACCTAGCCTAACTAATAACTTCCAAACACCGACCTGAGGCGGGCTATGGGGATTTTTTTATTCGTGTCGACCATTTGATTTGTCAATCATTTTCCCTGTCGACAATTTGTGCTGGTCCCTCTAGAAATATGTTCATCATTTTCATTGAACTAAAATTATCTAATAATTTATTTTCCATGAATATTAACCGAAAGCGAGTTCAATAAATGATATATTAGTTACAAAGTAAACAAATAACCCAAAAGAAGTTTGACAAGCTTTCAGAATTATTATTTTCTTAACTAAAGAATTCCCAGAACGTATTGTTAGGACATTTTTGTTAAAACATATTTGTTAGAACATGTTTGTTAGAACGTATTATTAGGACATATTTGTTAGAACATATTAATCAGAACATATTTGTTATAACATATTTGTTAGAACATATTTGTTAGGACATATTTGTTAGAACATATTTGTTAGAACATATTTGTTAGAACATATTTGTTAGGACATATTTTTGCAAAGTAGAGGAAACATTAACTCTTGGTGAGTTTACTGAACTTACCGGAATAAATTTCCCCAGTTCCTTGACGTATTCATCCCTATTGGAGGAGGAGTTACATTTTGAAACAAACCAAGACACCATTTTATTTTTTGTTTTCATTACATAATCCAAAGAGTAGGATAATTTTCCAAAGTTACTGAAATCTTCAATTGCAAAGCCACTTTTCTTATAAATATTTCCGTAACTGAAACATTGTGAAGATTGAAAGCATAATGAGTTGTCATTAATTAGGATTTAAATGACTAAAAATATTAACTTTGCTTGATTTTAACTGTGTAGAGTGTGTTATTTAGCAAACTATTAAAGTAGTTATCCAATATTATATATTAAGAATTACGAATTTTCCAAGTCGGTAAATAAAAGAGTAACCGAAGCTTATAAAATTATTTTCTCTTATCGAGTAATTATATTATCATTAAATGTTATTATTTTGGAAGACTTACAAATTCAAGAATTTCTAAACTTTTCAAATGAAATTTTAATGATTTTCTTAAAATTTTAACTATAATAAATCTTAATACTTAGCTATTTTGTGCCGGTATCTAACTAAATTTAGATCATTTTTTAAATTTAAACAAAGTTTGCAGGAAAATATTTGTCAATTTTTAATTTTTATTCAATTTTTTTCTTAATTTGATATATATATATATATATATATATATATATATATATATATATATATATATATATATATATATATATATATATATATATATATATATATATATATATATATATATATATATATATATACTGCTGATATATTATATATATACATATATAATATTCCCCTCAATCGCCCATCCCCTCCATCACGATTTGGGAGACGGTTTTTTTAATTTTAGGGTTGAGTGAGGAAGCGAATAACTGCTGGTTAGTTCTGCAACATTATCTGTATTCTTTCCAATTTTTACTGTTGAAAACCCTTGCTACTCTTCTAAAACTCACCTCTTATTTTGAACCAAAACTTTGTTGTCTATCTTTCCTATTTTCATACAAAGGCGAATGTTGCACATATGTGGCAACGTTTTTTGGTCCGCTTGTTTCTAATTTGAAGGCTTCTGAATTATTTACCTTTATGTGTTAGTCTCTCTTTCAATATACTAGTAAATATGTTTACTCTGTCTATTTATCTCATAACTCTAGACTATTCTCTAAATTCTTCGATCATTTAAACTTCGAAAATTCAAATCCTCTAGTTTTCTCAATCCTCTTAAATTATCATTCTATGTGAATTCAATGTTGACCACTTTCCCAAACTTCTTAAGATTCAGCTGGTGAATTCGCTAGCCATTTCTCTGTCAAAATGTCCTTAGAAGAGGGTGTACTTTATATTGTCTTGAGCATCGTGAAGATGAACCCAAAACCCTTTTCTTAACTTCCACTATTTCACTTATACTTTTAAAATCGTTCCACCTCTGGACTACTCCGATCACCTTGTATCTCTGTTTATTGTTTTACCTTTTCAAGTCTTTAGCATGAAGGGCTCCCCCGCCTTCATCGAGGGAGCGTTTTGAGACCTTGGTGCTGCGCACTAGTTGAACCTAGGTTCGAACTTCTTTGGCTTCCCCATGGAATGATTTTTTGGGTCTCTCAGTAGTTTACAAAGATAATCCTCTTTGGCTTGAAGACGTACATTCCAATTTTCTTTCCCTTGAACTAAAACTATTAAATTTTGATTTAACCGTGCATCTTCTCGTGCAATTCGCTGCAAGGATGAGGAATTCGTTGCAATTCGTTTTCTAACTTTAGAATCTCCTGCTATTTTTTTTTTGCATATATGCAGTATTTTTTCTGGTTCATCTTCTCCAAACTTTTTCTGCCATTTTGCAGAGAAAGAAAATCCAACTTTAGCTTTATTTCATCCTCATTCCTTCTTATTGTTCTTTTTGTCATATCTTTTGCCAAAATTCATCTCGTACCTCAAACCTTTGCCTATAATTCACTTTAAAGAATTACAGAGCTAATCTGCTTGACCTGATTGTGATTTATTTACTATAAAGGTATAATTTCTTCTCTCTATGTGATTAGTACTAAGAAGGAGTATAGTCCTGATAGTATCCCTTCGGAGCTCTGAAAACCTACGATTCCGAGCTTGCACCCTGTCTTTGTAAACCATTTATTCTCTGCATATTAACTTCAACCATTCTTTCCTGCTGGAGGTGTGTCTTCATTCATCATGTACCAAAAAAGGGGAACCTCCCTCAACCATCTAACTAGCATCATATCTATCTCTTTAAACACAAACCTTTCCAGAGTTTTCAAATCTATCCTGAAGAGGAAGGTTTGAAAATATACTAAATCTTCAAATCTTATCTCAGGTCGACAATACATCTTCTGTAAGGCATATTACTGGCGGTCTTTTTTTCTTTCTGATTTCTCTCTGTTTCTTATTCATCTGTTATTTCACTTAATCTTTTGCAGTTGTTCTTAATATTTTGAAGCTTTCGACAGAATATACAACAAAGTTCGGTTCCAATCCCTCGTTGTGACATCCTTTTCTGTAGTTCTATACCTGCTGTTATATAAAAGGTACACCGTTCGGTAAGTTATGAATAGTAGTGGTATTCTCAGTTGTCGTAGAGTTAGACTGACTAGTTCAGCACCACACGATATATATAATATATATATATATATATATATATATATATATATATATATATATATATATATATATATATAAATATATATATATATATATACTATATATATTTTTTATCTACATATATATATATAATATAATAATATATAATAATAATATATATAATATATATATAATATGTATATATGTATATTATATATATAATATATATATATATATATATATATACTCTATATAATATAATATAATATATATATGTAGCATATATATGTATATATATATTATATAATATATATAATAATAATATATAAATATATATATATATATAATATATATATATCTTTATACATTTCTATATTCTGACTGTCGTATATGTATTTATCTGTATGTATATATAATAATATATATATATATATATATATATATATATATATATATATATATATATAATAATATGTGAGGAATATATGTATATGTAATATATATAACATATATATATATATATAACATGTAATAATAATAATATAATATATAATAAATATAATATAATAGCAATATATATATATAATATATCTTTACATCTATACTGTATATATATATATATATATATATATATGTATATATGTTGATATATATATATATATATATATATATATATATATATTCTATGTAAACATATATCTTATATATATATATATATATATAGATAATATATAAGGAGATGTATGTTGAGTATGTATATGTAATATTATATAATAATAATAATATGTATATCTATAAAGTAAAATGTCAGATAAATATTTAAATCATTATAAAATGAATGGGGGAAATACTGCTATTTATGACCTGATTAAACAACAATTAATAAATTTTTATGAAATAAATAAAGAATTAGGTAATATTCAAATTGTAAATTTTTCGTCTGCAAAATATAATGGTGAGGGAGTATATAATTATATGTCTAAACTTAGGTTCCTTTTTGTTAAAGAATTTCCTTTAGAGGATCCGGAAAATTCTGTAAAATTATATGAAAAATTAATTTTTACGTTACCAGAAAAAGTACGAAAATTAGTAACTGGGAAAAATTTAGAAATGAGGAGTATATTTAATATAAAAATGACTTTCAGTGCTTTGCAAAATTATATATTTTCACTCGAAACTAGAAATGAAATTTCAGGTGCTGAAAATGAACAACCTTATATTTATGTTGAAGATGAAAAAGTAAAGCCCATTCAGAAGATTATAAGACCTAGCATAACGTTGCGTCAGAAAAATCAGAAAACCGATGATCCATGTAAATGTTGTGAGAAGAGCGGTCACACAGAAGAAAATTGTTACAAGAAGAATAGACGGTGCTTCAAATGTGGTTCGGAGACTCATTTTCTCAAAGACTGTGCTAAAGCTAAAAAACCTACTACCGAAAACCAGGCCAAGAAAAATAGTGATTCAGAATGGAAAAGGAGTGAGATAAGCTGGACAGTATCCCCGAAAGTTGGAGTTATGAAGATTTTCAGAAAGAAATAAATCTAGCTCACTTAAAGAATCCTGAAGAAGAAAAAGAACTTAGACAGTTGTTGTGGAACCATTCCTCTCTTTTCACTATTAATGACAAGTTAAAGCAACCTGCTTCATTAACAAATTTGAGACCAGAAGAAAGAACAAGAAGCAAAAATTACATGTAAAACGTTGGAAAACTAAAAGCACCCAAGATAGATTGTGAGGTTATTTTGGGTACTAGGAATCCTTTCGAAAATTTAAAAAGAAATCCTCACCAATGAAAGAAATGAACCCGAACCTTCTTCTGTGTATCCGATACTTTCTGAATCAGAAACTCGAAACTTCAGAAACCATCAGAAAGGGAAGAAAATCCACAAATTCTTCCAGTAGGAACTGAGGACAGTTCTTCATTAGAAATACTCAAATCTGGTAAGTTAAAAATGATTCCAGTTCAGATGCAATCTTTTGAATGTTTTGCAGTTTTAGATTCCGGATCCAGAAATAACTACATTTCGCCTCGACTTGTGGAAAAAATGTTTAACAGTACCGAAAAAGATGAAACTGTATATTTACAGTTTAGTATAGCAAATATCAAATTTAGTGATGGTTTTAAAATTTTGTCAACTTCCCCTGAATACGATCTTTTTTTAGGAGAAAGGTTTTTTGTAAATCATAAAATTGTTTTTGATATTTATAACAGTAAACTCATTCACCACGGTGATGCTGGTATTTATTATGAAATTTACTTTAACGAAGAGATGTGTAGGAGAGTTATTCACCAAGTTAGTTGTGCCTTAGAAGAAGAAATACCCAATGGTAGTAAGAAGAATATTGTTTGCCTTAGAGTGATTAACGATAATATAGAATTTGAAGAAAACGATGAATTGTTGTGTGAGCCAATAAATAAAAATTTCCTTTTCGTTCCTGGCCTGGTGAATAAAAAATGTTTTGAAGTTAAGCTCTTGCCGTCGGAGGACTTACATCACGGAACTCATGAAGGACAAATAGTTGGAGTAATAAGGTCAGTACTATCTTACCAAGAATGCAAAGATGATTTTTTAGGACAGTTTAATAGCTTTGTAGATGTACAGGCAGGAGACGCTGAAAATTTCAATTTAAATAAAGATGAACTTGATAAGCTGGACAGTATCCCCGAAAGTTGGAGTTATGAAGATTTTCAGAAAGAAATAAATCTAGCTCACCTAAAGAATCCTGAAGAAGAAAAAGAACTTAGACAGTTGTTATGGAACCGTTCCTCTCTTTTCACTATTAATGACGCAACCTGCTTCATTAACAAAATTCAAAATTGATTTGTTACCAGGAGTTACTCCTGTTTATCAAAAACCTAGACATTTTAACCCGGTAGTTACAGAAGCTATACATAAGGAAATAGAAAAATTACTAGAAAGCAACATAATCGAAAAAGCAAACTCTGCCTGGAATAGTCCTCTGGTACCTATATTCAAGTCTGATTCATCTTTACGATTGGCGGTCGACTACCGAAAAGTGAATAAAGTAATGAAAGGAGATTCATTTCCAATACCCAACTTGCAAGATACTATATATAGTTTACAAGGCATGAAAACATTCACTCAAATAGATTTATGTAGGGCTTATTATCAAATGGAGCTAGATGAGGACTCGAGAGACATTACAAGCTTTTCTGTACCCGGGTTGGGTTCATTTAGGTTTAGAAGATTGAGTTTCGGACTAAAGACAGCTCCCTCTTGTTTCCAAAGAGAAATGGAAGCCGTGTTAGAAGAGTTTTTGCACCACCAAGTGGAACCGGACAAAGAAAACACAGAGGACAGTAAATCTACTTCGATAAGAAAGTCTCTGAATAGTAAGTTTAAAAATTCACCACCAGTTCATGTTTATCTAGATGATATTCTATGTATAACTAAAGACTTTAAAAATCACTTAGAATTGCTCGACAAAATATTAGGAAGATTGGAAGAAAGAGGTCTAAAAGCAAAGTTAAAAAAGTGCTCTTGGGCAAGAAATGAGATTCAGTACTTAGGACACGTAATATCAGACGCAGGAATAAGAAAAAATAAAGAATATTTTGATAAAGTAAACAATTATAAAGTGGAAAATATAAAAACTGTTGGTGATCTACATTCGTTTTTGGGGCTAACACTTTGGCAACGTAAATTTATGAAAGATGCAGCAGTGATTTCCAAACCTCTCACAAGATTAATTTGTTCAAATAAAAGGTCCGTCATAGATTGGAAACAACCCAACTTAAAAGAATCTTTCGAGAAACTGAAGCTCCTGGCCCTAAATGATAATACATTATCTTTTCCAGATTATAGTAGTCAACAAAAAATGATAGTCTCAACAGATGCTTCTTTGGAAGGTGCTGGAGCGGAATTAATACAGTATCAACCCGATGAACAAGGAAAGTATATTCCTAAAACCATTGCCCTTGCTAGTATGGCGTTCACCAATGCCCAGAAGAATTATAGCACCATTGAAAGAGAGTTAGCCGCCATCAGATGGGCTCTTAAAGCATTTAAACCTTTTCTTTTGGGTATCCCATTTATACTTCGGACGGATCATCAGCCATTGAAATATTTGTTTTCCATGAAGAATGTTGATTCTCGGTTGGCTAGAACCTTAACGGATCTTCAAGAGTTTGATTTTGAAATTGAATATCTACCTGGTAAAGAAAACATCATTGCTGATGGGTTGAGTAGGAATGTGGTGAATTCTCAGGTAATTGTAAGTGAACATTTTGAAGGAGATTTCAATTTGATTTATTCTCCCGAAGGAGGTCCAAATTGTTTAATAGAATGTCTTTACTATCAGATCATGAGAGACGAAAAATTAAAGAATATATGGAGAGAAAAAATTTCATCTGAAAAAGTAAGTGAAAAGAAAGAATTTTATTCATTTTTAAGATTATTAATGGTAAATGAACTATTAAGGGCCCCAAAGAAATATAAAATTGAAGCTAGAAAAAAGATTATTAAAAGCATGGTAGACTTGGAAATGGCTCCCACTTTTGACTTTTTAAATGCTTTCAGTAAAATATTTAAGTGTGTCATTTATGTTTTGGTTCAGAAAACATTCCTGATGAAATTTGATGTGTGTAATTCTGATATGGGTCCACCAGAGTCAGTATTTTATTTGCATTCATTATCTGGTGGGCATGTACAACTTATTCAACCTAATCAGGAAGAAAACTGTAAAACATTTTTAGAACATTGATTGATTCCATTTGGGCAAGCTAAATTTGAAGAGTAATATGCTATAGAATTAAAACCCTTTTTTAGGGATAACCCCACTTTTAAAAATAATACTCCCGAGTTAAGTTTTATTACAGATATAGACAGAAATAAAGAGCCAATAGTTTACCATTTTGCCGATGAGGAAAACTTGCAAGTGCAAGAATTCATTGAAGACGGAAGGAATGATTGTGAGACGAATTGTAACCATTTACACACCAGAATTTCAAAAACTATGATACTGATTGATAACTACCAATTTTGTGAAATCTTAGATACAGCATCATCGGTGAATTTAATTACTAGTTCGGAATTTACCTACTTATAAAAGAAAGTAGGAAAGGAGAAGATGGCACTTCCACATCCCGTAAGTATGTTTGGTTTTAATGGAAGTAATTGGTTAAATGAATATGTTATTTTAGATTTAAAAATTGATGAAGAAGTACTTAAAAATGTTCCTTTCGCATTAATTAATGACCATGTATTTGGAAAACATTCCAATTTTTGTTTGATTATAGGCATCAATGCTCTTGCACAATTAAAAACAAAACTAGATTATAACAATTTTTTCATTTTTATGGGCAAGTCTATTTTTCCGTTCTTAAACAATCCATTTAGTATTAGTTGCCATTGTGGTGAATGTTATGCTAATTGTTTTAATGACGTTTCAGATGAAATATTGGATGGAAAAACTGTAAGAAAAGAACAAAGTACAAATGCACTAAAAATTCTTAAATCTTGCATTAGTGAAGACTTACCTGTTTCGAGATTGCCCCTGAAGTTGAAAAGATTTTCTAGATTTTATCATGGAATAACATTAAAGGATGAAATCCTCTATTTCCAAAGCCAGCATAAAACTCAGGTACCAATAGTATCATTTCCTTTTATGACAAATTTTGTATTATATATTCATAATAATATGGCACACATAGGAAGGGACAAGTTGTTTCAAATAATAAGTCAGCATTTGTTCCATCCTGATTTACGAAAAGTTGTTAGAGATGTTTCATTAACATGTCCAGTTTGTCAGTTAAATAAAATAAAAATAGGAAAGAACATCCCCCTGTTCTCAAAATTCAAACTACTGAGCCATATCAAATTGTTGCTTTAGATTTGTTACAACTGCCTTCCTCAATATCCAGTAATATGTATTTACTTATCGTTATAGATCATTTCAGCAAATTTCTTTATGCCACTCCACTAAGAAATAAGAAATCTGTTACAGTGGCTGAGTCTTTTAAGAAAATACTTCCAACTTTACTGGCAGTACCCAAGGCGATACTTAGTGACCGAGGATTGGAATTCACGGGCAAATTTGAGGAACTCTTATCTCAGTATGGAATTAAACACCTAAAAACCAGCAGTTATACACCCTGGGGAAATGGGGTCAGTGAACGAGCCAATAGAACTATCGCCAGCTTGTTACGGTCAGTAAGTAAAGTCAGATGGGAGGACAATTTAGGTAAGGTGGTATCCATTTATAACAATACATGGCACTCTGAAATAAAAATGTCACCTTCCAAATTTTTGCTTAATTTGAAACATCATATATTAGATCGACCAATAGCCCCAAGAGTGGATTACAAATTTTGGGTTAGAGGGCATGAAAGATTTAGGCCTTTCGAAGTGGGAGAGTTAGTTGTAAAGAAAGTTATAGTAACATCTGATAAAGTCAAACATAAACTTGATGAAAAATATAAAGGACCTTATAAAGTTATTCGGATTTTCCAGAATAACGTTACCTATGAAATTCAATCTTTGAGTAATGAAGATGAAGTATTTCAGGTGCACTATAATTACTTAAGGCCTTGGAAGGAATCCCCGGATTACTTGGCAAATCACCCTCTGTTTAAAGAACTTTATCCCAATAGTTTACCAGACTTGAAAGATGTCCAAGAGAAAGAAATAACAATAGAGGAAGAAGATTCTTTCTCACTTGATACACTGGAAGATGGATCAAGTTATTATGAATTCTTACATACTGCAGCCGGAATTTCAAATGAACCAGAGGAAGTTCCCATAAATATGACACCAAAAAGTTTAGATTTAAGTAACACTATCGGTTTGAGTGATTTAGAAAGAATCGGTTCTCATATTCGGAATTTGAAAAATAAATATGGGATATTACTTGACACGCTGGGAAATCTTAATTTAGAAACTCCAACATTACAATTGGAGATTAAGGAAATTCTAACTAATTTAGAGAACTTGACCTCTAGAATTCAAGAAAATTTGACAACAAAAGATGTTAATGAATATGCTTGGTATTTCTTTAAATTTTTTGACTTGCATTCTGAAATTTCTAGTTTACAATTGGGTGAACTGAGGATTCAAATTGATGTCTTTTATGATATTTGCAATGAATTATCAATACAGTCTACTAACTATGATGAAAATGACATGTCAGGACCCAAACAATCTAGCATTTTAAGTTCTGTTATTAGTCCCTTACCAGAAGTTATTGTTAGTCCCCTGCCAGAGGTTTTAATTAAAAAGAAAAAACGAGCAGATGCTCAAATCTGCCAACAGTATCAAGAATGCAATTTCAGCCCTATTAATTCTGGAAGACTAACGCGTTCAAAAGCTAAACAACTTGGCATTAAATTGAGTGAGTTTCCGTGATTTTGAGGTATGTTTTGTTGTTTTGTTTTGGTCATCATTTAATTACTTTCTGTTCTAAAATTTTTTGATAATAATGAATAAATTTTATGTAAGGGTTAATTAAAGGGGGGAGAGACTGTAAGAGTCAAACCAACTACAAACTTTTGATGCAATCTCTGGGAATTTGCGGAAGAAAGAACTTTAGTAACATTTTAAATCTTTTTGTTTCTTGTTTTTGTTAAAATATTTTCGTGATTACGATATTTTGATGTGCAGTTGAATAAGTTCTTTTTCTTTTTTCCAGAGATTGGGAAAGAATATTAAAAATAAGTTACTGATAACTTTAGTATTCAATTACAAAAGATTGAGAATTAGAATAAGTTAAACTTGAGCTTTCATTTAAATGCATAGACTAACTAACTTTTGATAATTATTATTGACAATTTAAATGATGTGACTTTAATTAGACTTTAATCAATGTGATTCTAAGTAATTAATATTTAATTCAAGAAATAATCTCAACTTTCAGGAAAATTGAAGTAGAATTGTTGAGGTCAAATATTGACGTGAATTTGTCATTTAGCTTACTCAGATCGATTGATGATTTACTACCAAAAGGCTATTTATTACTAAATGTTCACCAATTCTTGAATTTGGATGACGAGTGAAATTATGATGATGACATTTTTACGACGCAACCAGAGGAAACTCAGCTTAAACTATTAAAACTATTAGTAAGCAGTAATTATCCTGCAATTACGCAGGTTATCGAAAGAAGGATTTGCTCACTCAACAGATTTTTCAATCAACACCAGTGCTCAATTCAAATCAGGTGGTCAGAAGTAATCAACGGGAATTAATTTCTACGAACAAAATAAAATTTAAGTTATTTATTTGTTGTTGTTTTTATTGAAATTATTTTCGTATTTTCTGATTATTAGCAATTTATTGTTTCTATATATTTGTATTTTATAAAAATTATATGCTACTGAGTTGTCATACCCAATTGACTTTAACCTAACTTAACCTACTAGTATTTACTTTGCTAAATAATTTAAATACAAAAGATTGGAAAAGAAAATTAGTTATAAACTTCGAGATTAATAAAAAAAACTATTTTAAAGGAATTAAAGAAAAAATACAAAAACGAAATCTTTGATATTATGAAAAAATAAATCAGTTATTATGTAAAAAGATCAGTTTATGTGTGGTAGTTTACACGCGCCAACAAATATATACTATATATATATTATATATATATATATATATAATATATTATATATATATATCATATATAATATCTATATACTATATATATATATATTTATATATATAAATATATATATATAAATAATATATATATATATATACTTATATAATATATATATATATATATATATATACTATAATATTATATAATAATATATATATATATACTATATATATATATATAATATATATATATATATATATATATCTCATATATATATATATATATACGATATATATATAGGTGAGGTTAGGTTAGGTTAGGTTTAGGGTTAGGTTAGGTTATATATTCTTATGAACTTTTGCATTTCGTTGAATTGTGCATGCCCTTCGTGAATTTTTGGTTTAGATCGATGAACTGTTTCAATATTTCTTACATAGACCTATTCCTCGGGTTTACCGTTTCCTAACTATTTTATTAAAAACACTTCATCAACTATCACTCCTATACCGACGACCTCTCCTTCATCGTACCTTTCATTCTGAAAGACGTTCAACACAACGGCAAATAATTGATACTTGAAGGAGGTTCAATATCTTCGTCTAGAGCAAGCAGCTCAAACCTTTGGTCTGTTGTTATTATACTATTTGTTTCTTTCACTTTATCTATCTTTCTTTGATGGATACCATTGATTCTCTTTTTAAAGGTGTGCAGAAAAACTTCAGAATTTCTTTTCCCCACATCAGATGCTTGCCATTTAAAGAGATATTGTTTGCCCTTGTAAGGAGCATTCGCTAGTCGTTACATATCGGGGAATAGTTTGACTCTCACTGCTATTTTAAGACTGTGAACTCTGGAGTTTCCATCTTATCAATTTTCCTATTCTCACTAATGTACATTAATCTCTTTATTGGTGTTGATCTGTTGCTTGACTTTCCTAATACTATAGTATAGCTATTGAAACTCTCGCAGCCCGTCTTTCGACAAAGTCTCATATACCGTTTTTATTAAATTCTCTGACATCCCAGACTTAACCGCTATGTTTGCTGTTGCATGTATCCAATTTGCTTTAACCTTCACACTTTTTCAAGCGTAGTGTATAGGAACATGTTTTCCATTGATTTGATTCTGATTTTGGGAAATTCCCATTTTTGTGTTGTGGATTTTGTTTGGGTTCCCAGTATTTACCCATCACGAGAGACAAATAATAATATATATAAATATATATAGTATATTTATATAATATATATATTATATATATAATATATATTACTATAAATATATAATATATATATTATATATTATATATATATATATTATATATAATATATATATATATATATATGTACGATGTTTGGAAAAAGGTATAAATTTACTTCACATAAATTCATAGATTTTAAATTTTTGTCTGTAATTAATTAAATATTTCACAATGAATTTTTGAATTTATTATTTATTATTATTATTATTATTATTATTATTATTATTATTATTATTATTATTATTATTATTATTATTATTATTATTATTATTATTAATTATTATTATTATTATAATTATTATTATTAATATTATTTATTAATAATTATATAAAAAACTTAATATATTATTATTAATAATTAATATTATATTATTAATAATAATAATAATAATAATAATATCATAATAATAATTATTAATATAATAATAATATATTAATAATAATAATAATATTAATATAATAATAATAGTAATAATAATGATAATTAACTAATAATAATAATAATAATTAATAATAATAATAATAATAAAATAATAATAATAATAATAATAATAATAATAATAATAATAATAATAATAATAATAAATAATCATAATAATAATAATAATAATAATTAATAATAATATTTAATAATAATAATAATATTAATAATAATAAAATAATCAATAATAATAATAAATAATAATAATAATAATAATAATAATAAAATAATAATAATAATAATAATAATAATAATTTATTAATAATAATAACTGTACGACAATTTACAAGGCGAACACGCTAATCGCTCCAAACTTGTATATTTTATTGTATCACTGCCAGACGTATAATAAATAATATAATAATAATCAATAATAATAATAATAATAATAATAATTAATTAATAATAATGATAATAAATAATCTTAATAATAATTAATAATATTAATGAATTAATAATAATATTAATAATAATAATAATAATAATAATAATAATAATAATAATAATAATAATTAATAATAATAATATTAATAATATAATAATAATAATGAATAATAATAATAATTAATAATGAATAATAATTAATAATAATAATAATAATAATAATAATATTTAATTAAAATAATAATTATTAATAAATAATAAATAATATTAATCAATAATAGTAATAATAATTATTTAATAAATAATATTAAATAAAATATTAATAATAAGAAAAATAAAAAGGTTTTAACAATATTATTATTAATCATAATTATAAATTTATTATTAATAATAAAATTAACAATAAAATTAATATTAATAATATTAATAATATTAATTATAATATAAAGAACGGGTTTACTAATTTGTAATACTTAATAATAATAATAAAAAAAATAATAATAATAATAAAATTAAAATAATAATAATAATATAATTATAATAATAATAATAATGATAATAATGTAATCTGAATAAATAATAAATTAATAATAATAATAATAATAATAATAATAAAAATATAATTAATAATAAAATAATAATTAATAATAATAATAAAATAATTAAATAATAATAATTAATTAATAATAAAAAATAAATTAAGAATAAAAATAAAAAATATTAAAAATTATAAACTAATAATAATAATAATATAATAATAATAATAATAATAATAATAATAATAATATAATAATAATAATAATAATAAAAATATTTTTAATAATGATAATATTAAATTAATAATAATAATATTATTTAATAATAATAAAAATTTTATTTTCAATAATATTATTATTAATAATACTATTATTATAACTAATATCACTTAAAAATAATAATATTAATAATACTATTTATTCAATAACAATATTATAATAATATTATTAAATAATAATATTATCATAATAACTATTATTAATAATAATTTACTTCTTAATAATAATACTATTAATAATAATATTATTAACACTAATAATATTAATAATATATAATTAAATAATAAATATACAAATAATGATATTATTAATTAATAATTATAATTGATTAATAATTAATTTAATAATTATTTAATAATAATAATTTTAAATAAATTAAAATTAATAATCAATATTATTAACAATAATTTATAATTAATAATTAATTATAATTTAATTATAATTTTATTAATAATATTTGTTTGTTAAGTTATGTTATTAATATAAATATTTTTAAAATCATATTTTTATTAAGAAATTATTAATAATAATTATTATTAATAATAATATTATAAATAATAATATTTAATAATATATTATAAATAACAATTATTATCATATTAATTATTATCAATAATGAAATTATTATTAATAATATTATTGATAATAATATTTATGAATAGAAGGAGGGTAATTTGAAAAAACTATTAATAATAATATTATATTAATAATATTATTATTAATAATATTATTAATAATAATATTATTAATAATAATTTATTAATAATATATGATTGAATAATATATTATTAATAATAATATTATTAATATTAAAAATTATTAATAAATAATAATATTAATAAAATAATATTAATAATAATAATATTTATAATTAATAATATTAATAATAATAATAATAATAATAATAATATTGCATAAAAACAAAATTTAAAGAAAAATAATTCTAATTCTAAAAATAATAATTAATAAATAATAATAATATTAATAATAATAAATTAATAATAATATAATATTGGTAATAATAATATTAATAATAATAATATATAATAACTAATAATTATAATAATTAATAATATTAATAATAATTAATTTAATAATAAATAATATTAATAATAATAATTATTAATAATAATAATATTATTTAAATAATATTAATAATAATTAATATTATTAATAATATT
>JABUQX010086208.1:0-19096 GCA_015478945.1 Trachelipus rathkii | reverse complement strand
TATCGAGCACTGAACGTAGAGGATGTGACAATAGAGCACTCTGAGCTCCTATAGCCCATTCTTTGCGGTTTAAGTTTAGTAAGTAATAGCCAAAGTGTGTTAAAGGGAAGTAAGTTAGATGGTTTTTTTAGTTAAGCTAAGATGGAAAATTTGTCTCCGTAGTCGAGTTAGTGAGAGCCAATTAAGGGTGCAATAAAGAAGCTAGAGTAAAGCATTAATAATTAATAGAGAAAAATGTAAGATTATTGCAGGCAAATATTAAACTATTGAGATTACTCATATAGTTAGTATTGAAAGCAACAGGTAAAAACTGGCTTTTTGATCTAAGTATAAATTTAGAAGATAAGGTGAGACATTATGGAAGTACAGAAATTGTCAATCTTAAATACAAGAATACAATAATTGGGAGAGTTCTCATATGAAGTTTAAATTTGGAACAATCTAGTGTGAATCAAAAGCTAAAAGAATTCCATCACAGATAGGAAAAGAGTATTTTCTGAGACTGTAAATCGAAGCAACTGACTAGAATCCCAATTTCTCAATCGAGCTCGATTTTTGTGCATATTTAATTAATAAGGAGCTAGCTTGTTAATAGAACAGTGATGTCCACAAGCCGGGTTTTGTAATTCACGGCACTCTATTTCTCTATTTAGGGAGACTTTATCTCGGACCCTTGACTTTTTGATGAGTCAGAAATCCAAAAATTTTCACATTTTTTTTGAATTATTCACTTAGATTTAATCTGATATTAGAAAAGATTGCGTTCCAAACATCGATGGAGAGAGTTGTAAGTCTTTATGTTATAAACATGAATGTAATTAATTTTTTAAAAATTCTAAATGGTTCTTTAGATAATAAGAGAGAAAATATATATTTAATATAATAGATGAATAAAAAACAGAAAGAGTATTATAAAAACTAAGAAATCATAAAAAAAAATTAATTTACTCAAACCGTAACTATTAAAGAATTAAATTTACAAGGTTGAGATGAAGGTGTTTAAAAAGAGAAAAAATTAATATTTCATAGAATTAATAGATATAATTCGTGATTTATGTTTTCATACATTTACTCAGAGACCTCCCACCCTTCTATTCCGGATTTTTACTCAATCGAAACCTCAATGAGGTCGAAGTCAGTGGAGCCGCGAGGCCGCAGGCGGGGAGGCCGGAGAGCTGGTTGCTGGTGCCGGTCCCGAGCCAGATCCTGGTATAAATTTTTTTCAAGAAATAATTTTTTAGCGATAAAAGACTCTTTCAGACTAGGGCAAGAAACTTAGAGCGGATCCGTGAGCGGAAAACCCGACTAGTCAGACGCCGGTCCCGAGATTCGGATCCGGACTCGTGGATATGAATTTTTCTTCCAGCAAGGAATATTTTGGTTTAAGGTGAAAAATTTATTTCTCTTGAAGAGCTGAGCAATGTTTAAATAGTGTAGAAGCAATAGTCGGATCCGGAGCGAAGCCGAAGTCGTATCCGGAACCGTATATCCGGAGCGGATCCTGGGTATGAATGTTTTTCGGGGAAATATTTTTTGGTGAAAAATTTTATTGTCAGAAGACGTCAGGACAATTTTCAAATAGTGCGAAACCTCTAGTCAAAGCCGGAGCCAGACGTGAGTCGGTTCGGCAACAAACACAGAATATGAAAGGGGAATTTTTATTCAGAAAATATTTTTGGAGCGTGAAAAATTTAGGCGTTTCAGAGCAAGGACGTGGGCCTGAACAATAGTTCAACTAGTCTTAAAGAACATTAGCATGGATCCGGGGAGCGCTCTGATCCGGAAACCGCATCGGAAGCCTGGTGACGGCGCCCTGGCTCGTATGGGAATTTTTTTCGGAAAATATTTTTTTTGGTTGAAAAAAATTATTGTCAGAAGATTATGCCGCCCGCACTACCGAGATTTCTTCAAACGGGAGTGCAGAGAAACCTTAGTCGGGTATGCGGAACCGAAGCTGAAGTCGATCCGGGACTCCACGGCATCGGCATCCGGATCAGGATGCCTGCCGCAAGTATTGAATTGATCGTGGTGAAGCAACTTAGATAAATTTTGATTTGAAGTGAATTTGATTATTGAAAAAAGAGAACGTTATGTTAGGAGGGGCTGAACAATGTTCAATAGTCTAGAAACAGTCGGATCCGGAGCCGAAGGCGAAGCCGAAGGCCGAAGTCGATATCCAGAGCCTTATTCCGGAGCCGGGATCCTGGGTATGATTTTTTTTTCGGAAAGTGTCTTATTTTTCTAGATGAAAAATTCATTTAGTCAGTAGGACGTGCCCGTAATCAAATTTCTATATCGTGCACGCAAACATTAGTCGGCATCAGAGCGAAGGCCTCGAAGGACCGAAGTCTAGGGGCCGGATGCGCTTGATCACTGAGAGTATAGAATTTCTACAGATGTAAATATTTCTAGGTGAAAATTTATCTCCAGAAGACACAGTTGCATGAACAATTTCAAATAATTATATTATGTAGAACATAGTCGTGGTTCCGAGCACTCGTAATAAGTCGTATCCGCAAAGGCACGCAAAATATACTCTCGGAGCTCGGAGATCCGATAAATCTCGGATACTGATTATGAGGGAATTTTTTTTCGGGAAATATTTTTTTAGGTGGGAAAAAAATTTAATTGTAAGTTAAAGACGTTGCTTGAACAATTTTAACACCAAATAGGTAGTCAGAACCATTCAGTCGGAGATCCAGACGCCGAAGTGCCGGATCTAGAGCCAGATCTTAGTTCCGGAATCCTGGTGCGTAATATCTTTTTTTCGGAAAAATTATCATTTTTTTACATGCTATAAAAAATTTAATGTCCACCAAGGATGATCCCTGTGTTTCTCCATCTTCCTCTCGACAATTTTCATATACTGTGTGCATATACTTTAGTCGGATCTCCTCTCCGGAGAGCCCGAAGTCGTAATGTTCGGAACCAGGATCATCGACTCCGCGTTATCTCTTTGTTTTTGGTATGAATGTCCTTTATCAAGTAATGTTATTGTTCTAGCTTGTGAAATATATTAATGGATGCACAGAGACGTGGAACCCCAATTAATGGGGGTTCCTGAAAATTTACAACCCTACACATAGTTACACAAAACTTCCTTTTAGTCGGATCCGGAGCCTCTCACAAAGCCGAGTAATTCGGTCGGTAGGCTAACATTACCGGACGGACACTGTCTGAAGCCTCAAACCGACTCCGTTGAGCCGGCGTTAAACACACCAGGATTGTTGAATACTAAAAATTTTTTCTACTAAAAAATTATTTTTTATTACGAGTAGAAAAAGTCTTATTGCCAGAGGATCGGTGTCTGAACAGTTATCAAAAATAGTATACTCTTAACATCTTTACGTCGGATTGGGCGGATCATGGATCCGGATCCGGCTCCGGATCACTGTGGGCTATAAATTCCCTCTTGCATCCTCATAATTTTTCTGTTTTCTATGGAAAAATTTCACTTCGCAGAAGAAAGGCGTGACTTCGAACACAATTTATTCACAATAGTTACCATGTATTGTACATTAGTCGGATCCTCTAGCCGGAAGAACACGTTACAGTACTGGATACTTGCCGGATCACATGTGCTGGTCAATGAATTTTCTCTCCTCTCGAAAAAATTATCTATTTTTACCACGTAAAAATTATTTTATTGAAGACAGACGATGAGCATCTGACAATTTCTCTTATCATAATAGTGTAGTGAGTTGGGGCAGGAATATCCTTAGTCCGGATCGGCGGAGCCGACACCGCCCTTGAGATCGAGGGAGGTCACGAAACCACAGCGAGAGCGACGCGTAATCCAGATCCGGATTCCAGGGTGGTTAATGCTCATGGTATCTTCCAAGAAATAATTTTTCCAGTTGCTCGCAAATATCTTAATAGACAAAAGACAGACGTGTGAACCACCACTTTTCACCCAAATAAGATGATTAGATAATACATTAGTCAATATCCGGAGTGTCACTCGAGGTACACTCGCTCACTCCTCAGAGCGTGATACCGGGTATATAAGAATTTTTTTTCGTGAGGTTGAAATTTTTTTTTTGTGTGTGAAAAAATTTACTGATCAGGAGACTTGCACCTAACAATTTATCAAACTCAGTAGCAGAAACCTTAGTCAGATCCACAGCCGAAGATGAAGTCGGAGCATCTGGAGCCGTCATTTCCTGGGTCACTGAAACTTTTCAAGAAATATTTTAGGGTGAAAGTGTTAATTTGAAAAAGACTTTACTGAACAAATTTTCAAATAGTACAGGAACCTTAGTTGGATCCGGAGCCGGAATCTGAGCGAGTATTCTGGAACCGTAATGCCTAGGTAAATATAGGAAAAAACTTTTTTCTCAATAAATATTTTTTTAGGGGAAAAATTATTGCCAGAAAACGTGTTTGAAAAATTTACAAATAAGTCAGAATCCTTAGCTCGAAGCCGAAGCCGGAAGGGCACGAAAGCCGAAGCCAGAAGCCGGAAAGCGAAGCCGAAAGCCGAAGCCGAAGCCGAAGCGAAAGTACTTACAGCACAGAGTATACGCACGGGAATACCTTGGTTATGAATTTTTAATGAATAAATACTTTTTAGAAGTAGAAAAAATAATATATGTCAGATGAAGAACGTGCTGTGAGAAAAATAATTTAACCAAATTACTGACAAATATCTTTTTTCTGTTGTATTAAAAGACTCAGTTCGGAGCGGGAGAGATCGAGTATGAATTTTATTTACGAAAAATTATTTTTTAAATTTGAAAAAAGAATTATACCCAGAACAAATAGACTGAACAATTTTAAAATAGTGCAGAAACATTTAGTTGGATCTGGATCCGGAAGCCGGAGTTAGATTTTGGGTATAAATTTTTTTCAAGAATATATTTTTATATTTATGTCATACAAATTATAATGTACCAAAGAATTAAAGAATATTTTCAAATAGTAATGGAAAGACCTTAGCCGAAGCCGAAGTCTGAATAAAATATTTTATACTGTTTGCAATAATACGTATGGGAATAAAAGTATAATAATTATAATATATATAATTAAAATATTAATAAAATATATAAATAAAAAACTCTTTATCATAAGAAACTGACGGAGTCGGACCGAGTCGAGCCGGAGTTCGGTGAGATAGCGGTGAGAGCTACCCGGTAATTGTGAGGAGTCTCACAGTACCACTATCACGTGACTACCGAAATGAATATTATTTACTACTTACTCACTATAGTATATCTCAAATTTCTCTCGATATAATGATAAATATAATATAATTTAAATATAATATAATTAATTACAAACAAACTCACACATAATCATAAATACAACAGATCACAAACACCATACAAAATAACCTCTTACTAGGTTTAGTCTGTTGTACATGTAACTAAGCCTTCGGTACTATCAATTCCTCCATATATATAGCCAATCTTCTAATATCATTCCCTAACAGCTCACTAACTAAGGTGGAGGTATATAATATTATATATATATGCCCTATGCGTTCTTTCTGGCATTTGATCGGGGCCGATTGTAGGCTCTCGCTAGAGCTTTGAGAGGTGAGAAATGTATCTACTCCCTCCACATGGAAGTACAGTACAGTCCTTTACAACTAAACAAATGTTTTCACACATGATCTATACAACTCGTGGTTAATGCCTCACGTGGTAATAGCGAATATTTCTCGCAAGACGCTGCAAGAGCCCGTATAGTACCGTTTACTCTAGATTTCCAGCCTTTTATCCACTCACTGCGAAACGTATGCCATGGGGATACCTCTTATAATTTTCGGTCGAAAATATTATCTTTTTAGTGAAAATTTATTGTCAGAATGACGTGCCGAACAATTTCATAAATAGTGTCAAGAAATATTATAGTCTCGAGTAATCACAGGAAGCCGAAGCCTGAAAGCCTAAAGTCAAGAGTCACGGATTGCGGATTTCACTGTGTAGGTTATTGAAATTTCTTATCAAGTGAAAAATAATTTTACTATATAGGTTTTAGATAAAAATATTATTATACTCCAGAAGGACGTTAGTATACTGAACTACAATTTTTTCAAAATAAGTTGATAGGAAACATTAATGTACGGATCCGGAGTACCTCAGAAGTCGTTAATCTCAGGTAGCGCTTTAATCCTGGAGTACGGATCCACTCTCTCATGAAGTCAGTAGTAGTAGTCCTGTGAATTTATGATTTTATTTATACTCAAAAATATTTTATTTTTAGGTAGATATATAAAATTTATTATATTTCATTAAGACTATATTACAGATAAATTTAAGGATAACAATATATAAATAATAATAGTGTTAGAAACTTATTAGTTCTCGGATCCAGAGCCACGAAGGTCGGATCTAGAAGTCCAAGATATCACTTTAAGCGAGATCCTGATTAAGTATAAAATTTTTTATTCAGAAATAAATTATTTATTTTATAAGTAAATAAATTTTATTGCTTCAGAGAACGTGGATTATTCATGACAATTTTCAATATAGTATATGCAGAAACCCTTAAGTTCGGTATCCTGAGGAGCGAAATAAGTCTCAGAAGTCGGAACCGGAATCAATCTAGTGAGGATTCACATGAGTGAGTTGAGTATGAATTTTTTACCTAAAGTATAAAATATTTTAGTGATGAGAATAAATTTTAAATATGGAAGAATGAGACTGATGTATATATATATACATAGAACTCAAATTTTTCATAATAAGTACTCAAAATAACATATTATAAAGTCAGGATTTACTCACGGTATGACCTTAAAGCCGTGACGTGGAGATAGTAACTAGTGAGCGAAGTCGGATTCACTCACAGTAGTTCACGGAGGCCGGAGTGATATCAATAAAAATTTTTTCAAAAAATATTTATTATTTTAAGTGAAAGGCTTATTGACAAAGGTAGAACGTGTAACGAACAGTATATATCAAATAGTAGCAGAATTAATCATTTTAGTTACTGAGATTTATTACGGATCTGGATCCGTGAGATCCGTGAATCCGTAGATACTATTCTGATTAATAGTGATTATATTAATATTATTCACAATATTAATTATAAATTTATTAATTAAGTGTAATAAAAATATTTTTATTATTTAATTGCCATAAAAATAATCACAGTCGTTAAATCAAAATTTTCAAAATAGTGTAGGTTATATTAGTTTGGATACAATATGTCATCAGAACTCACGTAAGTCTCGGATATGGTTATAAGTCCAGATCAACTTATGGGTATGAATATATTTATTTTCGAATATTAAATAATTTTTTTACGTAAAATAATAATATTTATTGCCAGGAGATGTGGTATTCGACATTGCTGAACACAATTTTCAAAATAAGTGCATATAGATAAGATAATAACTTTGTACGCGAATACCTAGGTTAAACCTGCAGGAGCTGTAGATTTCTCTGAAGTTATCACGTTAAGTCTTGTATTCTGGAGATTTGGCGAATTCACATTCACCACACGAAGCGTACTCAGTGTTGGTGCCTTATGTAATTTCTAAATGCAAGTGACACTCACTGTGTTATAGGGAGGATAGGTGAACATAACTCTCTTGAATAGAGAAAGCAAGTGATCAGTTCATGACAAAATTATTCTCACAGTAGAGTGGTAGAGAGAGCGTGTTGTAATCGGATCCGTGAGTGCTGCAGCACTCACTGTGAAGCCGCAGACTCACTCTCAGAGTCCTACGAATCATGCCGGTAAAATGAATTTCTTTTCTGAGAGAGTACAAATGGTTTGTCTCTTATCTCTCGAGTAGATGAATAATCTTAGTTCAGATGTACGTAGTGGCTCTTCGAGCTGCCTAACAATTTGTCAAACAGTTGCATGAGAAGACACGCTTACGCAAGTACTCTCGGTATTGCACAGAAACACCGAGCAAACACGTGCAGGAGTCCTCTGGAGGCCTGACTGAGTCTGTGTCGTAGTAGTCTACAATACATTCCATCACGAAATAATTTTTTTAGATGAAATATCAAAACAATATATTGTCAAAAGACTTACTGAACAATTTTTCAAATAGTACGAGATATTAAGCCTGTGAGCTTGATTCCCAGTTCAAGCCGGATTTCAGCACATCTTCCTGGTGCCTCCACGTCACGTGTAACTCTGGATCCTAAGGTAATGTGAGATAGAATATCCTCCATTTTATTAACTACTTTTTAGGGGAAAATTTCGATTCTCGCCACGTAAAGGTGCTGATCAACACTTAAAACTCTCTCACAGAATGTAAATGATCTCAGAATCTTAGCCGAAAGCCGGTACTAGCCGAAACTCCCACTAGATCTTCCACGAGAGCCGGATAGGCACACGTGGAATAGGCTCTCTCACACGCACAGTCACTGAAGGCGCCTCAGTTAAGCCACGATACACGCGAGCGCTTCATTGAAGCAACTCAGAGCGAAGTGCTCGCTCTTATGATTTGGACATTGACCGGAATGGACCAGTTTTTAATATCCCGTACTGTCATGAAGCTTTTTTCGATAAATACATTAAGAATGAGGAAACGAAAAAAATATAATTATTGTCTATTGAAGACGATATAATGAGTGTGAAATATAGTTCCCAAATTCACATTTGCTTATTACACTTCTTTAAGTCTTCGGATTCGATTACAGTGAGAAGTATAGGTTAGGTCTGCGACGCTATGAACCGAGCGTTATTGAAATTTTCTCGAAATAATATGGGTTTCTGTTTTTTATTATTGAAAAAATTCTGGTTTAAAAAACAACAAAGAAAACCTGCCAGAAGACGTGGTGAATAATTTTAAAAATAGTGCAGAAAACTTATAGTCGTGAGTAGCCGGTAAAGCTTGTGAGTTGGCCCAAGAAAAACGTACATAGGTATTATATAAATTTTTTCAAGAATAAATAATTTTTAAGTGAATTAAATATATTATGACAAAAGTTGATTCCTTTAGCGGCGTTTCATCGGATCTCGGGACTTTATGCCACGGTAAGCCTCACGAATTATAAGTTATTCTAGAATTATAAAATAATTTTATTACTATTTTCTGTAATAATATATAGTAATATATATTATATATTAATATTATATATATATATTAATATAATTAAATATATAGTTAATATATATAATAATAATATATTATATTATATATAATATATATATATATATTAATATATATATATATATATTAATATATTATTATAATATATATATTAATATATATATATATTATATTATATTATTATATATATTATATATATTATTATTATATATATTATAATATATATTAATTAATTATATAATATATATATATATATTAAATATATATATATTATATATATATATTTAATTAATATAATATATTATATTAAATATTATTTATTAATAATAATTATATAGTATATATATATTTATATATATAACATATATATAATATTAATATTTAATATATATATATTAATAATATATATATTGCCTATAAAAGTATTATAAGTTGATTTGATCGGGCGTTATTTGAGTGAGGGGCTTTGCGCTGCTTCTACGCTTACTATATAATTGGAATTGACTGATCTATTCCTCTTAGTGTGACGCGATCGGAATTGCCCAAGCGAAAAAAGTAGCTCCACCTCATGTGAATAAATTATAATGAGTGAAAAACAAGGATCAGAGTGACTAAATCTTTTTCCATCCTCTTAATCTTACATGGTTCTCAGATTTATTATAATTGACTCTAACTGGCCATTCAAGGGCTAAGGACTAAATTGCGTTATATAATCAGTGAGGTATAGTGGTAAAATAATTCTCGTTCTCCTATCACTCCGCTAATTTTCATTCAGCTAGAATCTTGCAGGGATAATCTTCGACGAGCAAAGCGGGACTTTCATCAAACGATAAGAGTGCTCATTAGCATAACCTTCACTTGATTCTCCTTAACTGGATAAATCCTTTCTGCCTCTTGCACAAAAACTAATTCATCCTCACAACCATAACTTACTAGTTAAATTATCTACCTTATTCCTTTACCTCTTATTCGATCTGCATGCTCTATGTTGCTATAAACTCTTCCAACTGACAAAGGCCTACATTCATCTCTCAGGCTCTACTTCACTATTTTCCTCTAAATTAAACCCTGGACGTATTATCTTAGGAACAAATTCCTATACTCCTCCTATCTCTTCTCAGGTGTTCCTATGTTACTTCATTTGCTATAGAAGTAATTACATTATTGATACAGGGTAGATATAATGTTAGGCATCTCACTTAGTAAAATTTTATAATTATATGAACGTTGTAGGAATGAAGGCGGGTGGCCCGGATGGTAACATTCCTCCCCTGAGTTTTGATGGGAGTTTAGTGCTTAAATGCTGGTTTCACCACTACTCATTGTATATCAACTAATATTTCATTCTATTTAATGCCTACTCACACCAATACTAAGCAATATTCTCACCTCCAGTGTTGGATAAGTACGTACTAATAATGTTATCCCAACTTATTCCACAGTTAAAAAAGTTGAAGTCGCTACTGGAATCTTTACTAATAATCACCAGTACTCCACTATATAGGCTCATCTAACCAATATTTACTTATCTAAAGATTCATTTTGAAAACCTTCATCTAAACTTCTCAATTTTCTTATATTAGACCATCATGAGAATCTTACATTTTCACTTCTCTCATTATTCCGCATCTTTTCTGTGTGCAACACGAAACAAAACATCGACTATGTCTGAGTGAAATAACTTTCCTTAAAGAAACAACGAGGGAAACAGGATTAGAGTATTTAACAGGAATTTATACATAATTAAGGGTAGAGACTTGGCGTGGTTGAGCGCTTTTGACATATCCTATAAAGCATTTGAACTACGTTTAGATAGATATGGCATCCAGCACGATCACTGCTCTCCAAAAGCTCCCCTCCTTTTGAGTGAGTTTCCTTCACATTTCATCTTTGTGACTTACATTTAATGTCATAGCTTTCTTTCAATAATCGCCTCAATATCGGCTGTTATTGATGGAAGAGAAAGTTACTTCTTATCCTTATTTCTGTCAATTAAGTTGAGTGTTCCTCTAAGGTAGTTCTGTTCTTATCTCCTACTTATTTATTCACTGTTTTTTTAATTAATGATCTTCTACGTCTGCACAATTACTAACTCTATCCACTCATAAGCGATGACTTCAGACCCATTCATCATAACTCATTAATCAATTCAGACTATCTTCTTTTATCATTTCATAGTAAATTGTACCTCTCGTCTATCTTATCCTGAATTACCATTCTCTCTCGTGATCTGGATTAGAATTTCCGGTTGGGGTCGTCTCAACCATGTGAAATTTAATTCTTTTAAAAACCCAACATTCTACAATAAATCTTCCCCTTCACTTCACTAAGAACCTTTCTAATTTTACTATCTCTCTTTCGACGTGATTTATCATAATCATTACGTCTCTCAACTGTTTGAACAATATAAAACATCACTGTAATATAAGTACTCATCAAACCAATAAATCACTATAAAATAATTGTTACTTTATGTAGAAACCTCACATCACATAATATCACTCATAATATGAGGGTAAATATTATGAGGCCTTTTTATTTATTAAATTTAGTTGGTGGTTTACAGTACGTTTTTATATCCTCTATATATATATCCAGTCAACTCACAGTTACTCTACAGTAGTATATCAATGAGGTACTTACATCCTAGCCCTGTATGGAGTACTGACTATCTCATATCTAGGGGGGCATCAGGTTTCACCCGGTATTTTGATATAGAGGTCTCACGTAGTTTCACAAGGCTAAAAACGATCTACCAGTTAGTATTGAACTGCCGTCTGACTTTTCTAGTGAATACTCTATCTGGAGATACCTCTTCTTTGCGTGATTGACTCGGCTCAATCACGTGTCACACTTTATTTCCCTCCCCTCAACGTACATGTTCTTCTCTGCATTCTCACTCTAACTCTCCATTCCTCACTAGACTCGATACACAACAGTAGACGCGTGAGTGTTTTTTGACGAGAGAACAATTTAAAATACCACAACTCAGAGAGACGTGAAATTAGACACGACCTACAATTCATAAGACGTCACCAATACAGATATAGAACAAAAAGAGTAGGGATAGACACAATTAGTGTCACTTAAGTGACACACATGAGTTTTATTTGTTAGATTTTTTAGACAACTTACACAGATATCATAAGTATTCGCTTTCTCACGGCGCCTCTCCTATTCATTTCTCATGCTCACCTCTGTTCATGTGGAAATATTTATGTATAATTACGTTTCATTGTGTTTCCTACTCAATTTAATCTCCTCACTTTAAGTACCGCGTTTCTAGTGCTATCTATTACTGTTCACTATACGATTAATTTTGCGTTATTAGATTGAAATTTTGTTGTTATGTAACACTCACCCCTATTTGAAATAGGGCTTTGCCGTGTAGAGTGTGGTGATAACTGTTAATAATATATATAATAAATATTAATATATATATTTAATATATATATATATAATATATATATATATATATGATTAATATATATATATAATTATTATATATATATATAATATATATTATATATATATATAATATATAAAATAATAATGATATAATATATATACTAAATAATATATTTAATATAATATCACAACACACTAATTAATCAAAACTACCCTACATACCACTATTTAATATCATATAAAATTAAAAGCAAACTCACTTTGGATAATCTAAGCTAAGCTCTAGCAGATTCTAGTCTTAGTTTAAACACTTTTCTTAGCACATAGGTAAGATCCTTTCAACATTTTAAATAAATTTAAAATAATCTTAAAATTTTGAAATAATTTTATTATAGGGCCTAATAATTTTAAATGTAAAAATAGTTGTTTTCTTTCTTTTTTTCTTTATCCTTCCTTTGTTTCTCACTTGATGTGGAGTAGGGTGCACAACATGCACAGAAATTGGATAGTTAAATAGAAGAGCAAGACGTAAGTCAAAAGAAAAAGACCCCCCCCCTCCCTACCATCCCTTCCATACCCTTAAGTGAGAACCTGTATCAGTAAAAAAAATCCACCCTAAGGATTCTCAAGATTGTAACAATATATCATTTTGGTATCTCATCAATGTGGGGTTCATCCCCTAGGCCAGGGCCACAACCATACACCCTTACAAAACCCCACCATTCACTCCTATTATTCACCTTTCTTCTAGCCTCTGCCAAACTCACTTCCTTCAGACATTCCATTACTGACTTAATTCACTTTTTCTTAATGTTAGAAGTAGCAAAGCAACATAAAGTTACTATTAAATCAGGTCACCATAAAATCATTTATTGGTTTGGGTTCCAAGCTGTCAAAGGAAGCTCTCGAATGTTAAGATAAATCAGCAGAGTAAGGTCTTGACTTGGAATTAGAGAGTCGCAAAGTTGTCGGCGAAGATTTAGTTTTAGTAGAGCAAAGAGTTAAAAAAAGAATTTGAAATGAAATAATAATAATGAGACAGAGTTTTTGTATTCTCGGTGATTGTGGTAAGCAGGGGGTTGAGAATGGGCAATCGACTTGATATAAAAGAGAGAAACAACATCTCAATGAAACAAAAGACGAAAGAAGCAGTTAAAAACTCTCTTGAACCTTACACTGAAAGGCGTAGGAAAATTGAGGTAAGAACAAAAGTGTATCCAGAAATTGAAAATGCGAGGCGGGGTTAGCGAATGATTAAAAAACTAAGAGATAAGTTGGTCCGATGCGAAGTTAATTTGGCTTGCGAGCCAGGTATATGAAAACTTGGAAGACCACGTGGAGACGACGTGGTTGCATAAAGGCCAAGAAGGATGATAAAGCACAAATATAAATGCGGAGACCGTGACACAATCTTAGAAGCCACAGTAAGTTTAAAAGGATTCACTCACTGGTACTTGAAAAACAGCGAGAAATGGAATTATGACTTGAAGGTTTAAGAACGGTATTCTGCGACAGCAGTGAATCGGATTGAAACAACAATGAAAGAAGAGTCAAGAATCAAAACAAATGGTTCGACGGAGGTTCTAATTAAAAGGAGATTGGGAATATTGAAGCAGCTGGTGGATGAAACGGGAATTGAGTTGACTATAAAATTCGTAAAGTCAGAAGCAAACAAGGCGGATTGTCTAACAAGAGTTAAGAGGAGTTGGTTAATTAGGAAGGAAGATGAAAATATAAATTTGTGTTGTATGACAATGGAAGAGATCAAAGAGGAGCACGAGAGACATCACCAAGGGGTGAAAAGGACGTTATATCTTGCAAGACTGGTGGACCCGAACTGCTGACGGAATGAACTCTTTCACGGAGACATCGACGTACAGAAGAAAGAACGCAAAGTAGATCGGTAAGACTTCCATTCCTAGGGAAAACAAAACGAGTCGAGAGATGGAGATTGCCGATTAAAGACTAACATTATGAGACGACCTCGATAGAGAGGTAATATAGTATGATATTTAATACATCGATGGGGCGTTAATAAATAATATTAAGAATGTCAAAGAATTAAGTATTGCGTAAGTGCTGATAGCTAATTGATAATTAAGTTATTTGCAATAGCCAAGTTGGTATTCAATAAATCTTCAAAAACGAGAGTTAATGTGTTACTAACTAATACTAACTATAACATATGATTACTGATATAATATATATACAGATGATTAAGAATATACAGAATAATATAAAATAATATAAATCAATATAATCAATGTCAATTTGATATAACTACGTACAAGAATACTACTAATATATAACTAATTACCTCATAATATGATAGTATAGTATAATTATATATATATTATATATAAATATATACATACACTATATATATATATCATAATTATAATTAGAATAATACACTACCTTAATAATAATATATATATATATATCTATATAATATAATATATATATATATATATAAATATATATATATATATAGACAGTTAAACTGATAGATATAATATCACTATACTATATAATACAGTGGCGAGGGCGTTCGGCAAATTTGGTCCAAAGAACAGTCATCCAGCATACAGTTCCCGGAATCCCCTATTATTCGACCATTGTAATATAGATATAACATCATATAATCAATATAATAATAAATATAACAATAATAATTAGAATAATAATACTATAATAAGAATAATATATATAATAATATAAATCGTATTACTAATATCTATAGATATAAACATATAATTAATATATAATATACTATATATACAATTATATATACAACCTCCTGTGTGGCAAAAACCATTCAAAAAAAAACTCTTAAACAACTTCTATGCTTGAAAAGAATGACTTTCTTATATCAAGATGGCTATGCTTTCTCTTAATTTTCTTGTTATGCCACCTGGTCTCCCGTCCGTGCTCTATTATGAAGAATTTATTGGACTCACGTATTATCAATAGAATGTAAAAAATTTTGATAGAATTGTTAAATCAATGTTCTCCGTCTGCAGAAATCGCGCTTACTCTAGCGATAAGCAGAGTGTCAACTACGGTTCCTGTCAGCCTCCTCTCACCTAGCTCACATTACCAGTCACACCCAGAAACTCATTCTTGTTGCTCTACTTTGCCACTCTCGTCATAGACATATGCTAAACGTCATCTCACTGTTAAATCAAAGGGGCCCAAACTTTGTGGGCAGAATACCTTATTATTGGACCTAACAATAGCTATTAATAGGCAAGTTATAGCTTGATATCACTTCTATTGCCTCTTTGTACACCAACATTTGCGACATATATTATAAATGCCCAAGCCATCTTTATTCAGCTAGTATTATTGTAGCCTTCCAAACAACTGCATTAAGGACTACTTTCAAATTACAATTGCTTATAATAATACACCTATATACGAATTTATTCCTTGGTCCAATCACAGACAATCCAAGAATCACTATCCCCAATTCACTAGTCGCAGTGAAACTATAAAACTTATTATTTGAAGGTAGCAACCTAGGTGAAGACCTTACACTTATTATTACTATAAAAAATTCATTTGCCACTTTATCTGCCCACCAATAAGTGTTATCCAAGAGTCATTTTGAATCAATTATACTCACCACTCCTCACAACTTTTACCTAACTACGAAGCGTGGCCAAACTTTGGGCTATCATTCTGCAAACTTAGAACAACCTTGCAATTTTAAAAGTCCATGGTCTAAATCACTTATATTATGATGCAGGAAAACTAATAAGTAACCAAAGGCCACCAAGACCTCTAACGACCTGCTGATGGCACACCACTCTTCATCTATTTCCCCATGATGACTCATTGCCATTTAAGTTGTACAACACTGTTTTCTATTCCACACACTACTCTTTAAATCCAACCAAGTTCCCATTGAAACCACACACCTATGACCCTATGTTTCACCACTAGTCCTCTCTCTATCAATAAATACACCATTTCGCTCCTATTGGTAAATCTAGCCACAACATTAACCTTATATCTCTTAATTCAATACTTTCTCTCCAACAAGCATCTCCATCTTGCCCTATGCGTTTTTTCTGGCACTCTGATCGGGGCTGATTTGGGGGGCCTTGCGTCGATTCTACCCTAACTATAATTGAATGACTGCTTTGACTCTATGATGACGCTTCGGCTTCTGCCACTTAAACTGTGGAGCCCTGTCAATCGTTGACGGTGAGCAGGTCATCCTTCTTCGACATAAATCTTTTTCTCCTCATAATCCATGGTTCGATTTCCGTGCTTGTTACTCTGGCCATTCAGCGCTAGAGACCAGCGAGCATCGTGAGTGGAAAAAATTCTCTTCTCACCTATCACTCTCGCTAATTTTTCATTCAGCTAGAAAATCGTTGCAGGAACACTCTTCGACGAGCAAAGCGGGCTTTCATCAAACGAAAGTGCGCTAAACCTCCTTGGATCTCCTACTAACAAATCTTTCTTGGCTTTCTATGCGCAAACAACCATCCTGAATCTAGACTAATTGCTATGTTTAAAGTCATCTTTGCCCCTCTTAATATCGATTGATGGCTCTGTTGCCTAACTCTCCACACTATGAAAAGAGGCGTCCAATCTCATCCGGGCAGCGCAATCCCTTATCTTTCCCTCTAACGCAACACTTGGACCGACTTCTAAGGCCATGTCAATTCCTCCTTCTACCTGCTCTCCTCTCAGCGTTTCCTAGTGATCTTCTACCATGTTGATACATTTTTGATCGGTGTACACGGACTCCTGAGATCTAGATGCAACGCTCTAGCGAATGGACGGGGTGAGCACCGGTAATCGGCCATTCCCTCCCGAGTTTTGGAGGATTGTCTTACGTGCTGGACCCCGCCCCTGCGGTTACAACTAAAATATTCTCTCTATAGTGCCTTCATAGCTAACACCTTTCCCTCACAGCTGTTGCAAAAGCAACGCACAGTATGTCCAAGCCTATTGCGAAAAAGAGGGAAGACCGCTTGCTTGTATCCTTCTAACATAATACACATCCTTATTAGCTGCTCACTAATGAATAATTCTAATCTAAGTATCTTTGGAGAACACTTACATAATAAAAACTCTCACTTCATTTAGGCCATCTGGAATCTCATTCCTTCTTTCATTATCTGGAATCACCAGTACGGCTTTCGAGGTCTACTGGCAAAGGTCTACTGCGATATACTTTCCTATTTAAGCCGATATAATGAGATTCCGCTCTTAAGGACTTACGGGGAGAAACTTGCTGTGGGTGGCGCTCTACATATCCAAAGCATTTGACCGGGTATTTGGCACGCGTCACCTGCTTCTCCAGCTACCCCTCCTTATAAGAGCGTTTCCTTCCTATCTCTTGGTCTTGACCTATGTCTTAGCTTTCTTTCCAGTCGCTCAAATATGCGGATGGTTGATTGGATGCGACTTCCCTTCTTTTCTCTCCAATAGTGGTTTCCTCAGTGTCGCGTACTATCTCCGTACTTCATTTCTTACTTTACAATTAATGATACTTCACTACTCAAACCATAGCCACCACAATATAACACATCTAAAAATCCTACTCTCCAATAACTGACACGAAAGACTCTCGACCCTTCAACTCGTACAACACCAACTCAATACTTCAATTCATAACCTCCACCTATCTAACTTTACCTATCATAGACAATTAGAGCAACAATCTCGTCACAACAACTCATCCAATAACAACTATCCACACTTCTCATTCTCGAGCTAAATTGGCAGCCACCCCACAAACTTAAGGCCAACTATCTCTCTCCGAATATGGCCGACGAAACTAAGCCAACAGAACAAATCAAGAACCGGCACCAGAAAACCAAAAACCAAAACAAAACCCCACACCAGAAGCCGACGCGCGGCCCCGGATGGGATTTCCTGGTGGGGTGGTCCTCAACCTTGTGAAATTCAATTCTTTAAAAACCTCAACTTCTACAAAAATCTCACCTCTAAAACACCTTCTAACGTTCCTATCTCTCTTTTTTGACTGTTCTCTCGTCTTTCCTAATCAACCAACTAATAAAACATCCTTTTCAAATGACCAAAACACAAATTATCCCAGAAACCTAGTATCACAACGGTTTCAATAGCGGTGGCTTCAAAGAAAATCTGGCGATAGTTCTGTTTAGAAAACTGCGCGAGACCTTTTTTTTCTCTCTCCAGTTGACAATTTCCAACCACATCGCACCTTGTGATCGGAGTAACTGTTCACATATCTTTGGGAAACGGCTCTGTTTCACCGGCTTACTTGTACTGAGCTTCGAACCATAAGAAGCATACAACAAAGAACCATATAAAACTGTCCTTACTGTATACCCCTCCAAGATGAACTCCTCATCAGCTCTTTGCGGAGGCAGCGGCCAGGCGAATTAGATCCGAGCCAACTTATACTCTCGTCTGGTTTCTAACCTCATAAGGAAAGGTACCAGCAGAACGGAAACTTCACGTCGAGCGAAGGAACTACCCACCGGAGAATTCGGATGGAGGTGCCAATAATACCCCCCACCTTTACGCAGCGCAACAGCTATTTCCGCCCGAAAATGGATAACACAGCGCGTGCGCTTCCGGCAACTGACAAGAGAGGCGCAGTAGTCGGGTTTTCTGCTCGCTAGACCATTCTCGCGTTTGTTTGGGTTGGTTGTGGTGGTT
>JABUQX010086207.1:5000-13028 GCA_015478945.1 Trachelipus rathkii | reverse complement strand
GTACTAGACCCCACCAAAACGTAACTCCGTGATCACATGCATACAGACCTTCCCAATTTTAACCTACAAAAAGAGAATATACGTTCAATCCCACACTAAACAAAATTATTGACCACCACACATTTTTTCAAAAATATCAAAAGCAAAATTTATTAAAATTTAAACTACTTTCATATTTCAACTGTTTTACATGAAATCTTACAAAATTTTAATAATTTTATTTAGTTCTTCAAATAGAAAAATTCTCTGAGGAGGGTCCAGAAAAGTAAAAGAACCGAAAGCTTACGAAAATTAACATTTTATGAAGACTCTTGTAAAAAAACTTTTTAATAAAATATAAATAAGCCTTCTATTATAATACATACCAAACTCGGCGAAAAAAAATATCAAAATTATTACTATATATTTCTATATATATATAATATATATATATATATATATATATATATATATACTATTATACTATTATAAAATTATATTATATAAACTGATATAATCATCGTTACTTAAAAAAGGAGTTCCGTTATCGTTACTCCGTTACTTGGAAAGTGTAATTCCGTTATCGTTATTTCGTTGCTTTGAAAGGAAAAGTAACTAAGTGACATTACTCCGTTTCTCCGTTAACTTTTAGCTTTTTGACTACGACATTAATTACGGTACATCTTAGGTAAAATATTGGTTTGAGTACATTAATTTTTCAAATATAATCATTTTATTAAAAAAACATACCCTCATGTATGACCCTAGCCCACTCAAGACTCAGTCCCTTTACCTCCACCAACGATTTAATTGCACCAGCTACTTCCTGTCACTCTACAACTTCTTACTACACATCATTCCGTTCCTGTTTATCCAACTATATGACTAAATATTTAAACTCGACACGTTCCCAGCTCCGCACCATCTAACATAACTTCACACCGAGACTGTCCTCATTTGCACAAACCATAACCTTAACTCTTATCTACGTTTAACTTCAAACATCTCCTTTTACACACCCCTACCAAATTCTCGTTACCCAATCATTCTGACAACTCTCTTTCAGATATCGCTCTACACAAAACCATAATCATTCCTCATGTAATAAATAGGTAGTGAACCCTCCACTCTCTTCCGATCTCCCCATTCATTTCTAACACTGATCTCCTTCAATCACCTCCACCTCTAATTCCTTCATAACCCATCCATATAGCAAATTAATTACTAAGTAAGCAGGAGGCACATACCCTGTCCTCACTTCGCTACTTGATTATAAAGCAATCACTTTCAACTCCATTTATTTTACACACGCTTCACTATCGTCTTACATACTTTGATTCCATTCAAAAACCTACCACCAACACCATATATCAATAACACCTGTCATAGAGCTTCCCTATTAATCATATCATACGCCTGTTTACAAATCCAAAAAACCTAACTACAATTTTTTCTTCTTCCTCATTTTCTCAATCATTTGTCTCAATGTAAAGATTTGATCCACACATCCACTACCACCTCTAAACGCACCTTTTTCTTCACAATCAGTCCTTCAGTCACTCGACTCTTTCTTTCGACCAAAATACCAGTATGTATCTTCCCTACTACACTTTAAATAAAATAATTCTCTCTATCAATTCCTAAAGTTCCCTTAATCTCCCTTACCCTTAATATAGGTACTATTACTGTTCCCTTCAATTCTTCGGAACTATACCCTCCATAAACGCTTTGTTACAAAACTTCCAAATCCAATCAATCACCATCTCGCCTCCGTTCTTGATCATTTCACCGTGAAAGGTTTTGGAGGAAGAACATGACGAAGTCGAGTTTGGATTAGGCGATGCTATGTCCTTGTATTTATAATCCATTCAAGATTTACTTCTTTTTTGTTTTAAAATTGATCGCTTTAATTATTTTTAAATTAACTAAAATAACTAAATGCCACGTAAGCTATTTCAAAAATGTTTTTGTACCAAATTTATCAATGAACCTTTTTTTTTTTTCAGAAAGAAAATAATTACTTTATAATAAAAAGTTACCGTATCATTTCAAATTCATGTGAAGAAAATAAAAATATTTGAATATAACTAAAAATAGTGGAAACATTTTGAAAAAATTGTTGAAATTAATTTAAAATATTTAAGTTACAGATTCTAATTGTATTTTATAAGTTGTTTTGAGGTGCTTTTCATTGAATTGATTTCTGGTATGATATCTTATTGCTGTTAGCTTATTTATGGGTGCAAACCCAATTATATAATATTTTTCTCACCTTCCTTTGGCTTGAAAACATTCAAATGAGTTTTCTTGCCCAGAAACCTCTCACAACGACTCTGTCATCCACATCTCAGACGCCTCCACATCTGGACGCTCCTTCCTCTCTCACCATCGCGCCGCTCACGGTTGTCGCTCCAATCTAACTTTAAGGGCTTCCGACACTCTTCTTCCCCTTCCGATCCATTTTATAGATATTCTTTCTGAGTAGCAATCGTTGCTCCTCCATCCGGGACTTAACATGTCCAGAATCCTACTCCGCAAGCTGATCGCTCTCTCACAAGCTCCCCACGCTTAAACTCACGTCTGATATATCGCCCTAATCCCTCATTTTCTCCTCCTGTCTCTTCTGTCACTCCTCTGATTCAGTCGTAACACACGCATCTCGCACGCCTCCAACTTGCTTGCTCTTTTCTTTCGTGTTAAGAGCCCATGCTTCATGCCCAAACATATATTGTCTTCATTTTAATATACTTTGTGTAACAGAGATCACCTTCTTGACTCGTCTCGAAATTGGTCTTTCCTTTAACAATGGGAACACAACATTGCTACTGTCCCATAAAATTTCCCAATTCTCTTATTTAATTCCAACATTGTTACTTTTCCTGCACCCAATAGGCACCCCAGTATTTCAAGACATGGTCCTTTGTCGTCAGTCTTTCTCATTCATCTTACCTCCAGGACATCCCACTCACCTCCGATCAAACATCACCTTTCCATTATCATTTTATCCTTTCATACCCCTCTAACCTCCAACTTCCTCTTCCCAAACCTCAAGAAAACTTTGCAGTCTCTCTTGATTTTGTGCAAACAACACCAATTTCATCGCGTATCCAAACAGTCTCATCTTCAATCTGTTCCGCACCGATCTCCCAAAACTGTCCCTGTATATAATGAACAGAATTGGAGACAGCACGCTCCCTGGCTTCACCCCCGTTGTAACATCAAACCATTTTCCCTCACCGAACATAGTCTTCTTGCAGCAACTGTCTACATACGTGCTTTTTATGCTTTAAACAATTTGTTTTTATCATATTCTATTCTCCTCAGTTCCCTCCACAATAACTCCCTTGGCCCACTCTATCAAAAGGCCTTTGCTCAAGGTCTACAAAAGCTGCATATGTTTTTCTATTAAATTCCAATTCTTTCATTATTTCATCTTTAAAGCAAACAACAAATCTATAGTCATCTCCCCGGTTGAAACCATGTTGCCACCTTCTAGCTATTCTCCACCACCTCTCTCAGCTTCCTTTAATATTCCTTTCATAGGTTCTTCGCAGGATGTGACATAACTTGCAATCCCTCGTTATAGTTTCCTCACAGTTCCGTGTTTATCACCATTTATTAAATATATTGGGCAGAATTGTGCGCCTACTCCATCACCAGGCACCACCTCATCTCTCCAACACTCTGTATACTATCTCAGATTTAAAATTCCGTCTTTTCCCTTTACAACTATCAACATATATTCATATCTGCTATCTCATGCAACTATTCCATTTTCTCCAGCCGCCTTTCCGTTCTTCATCTTCTCAACGCCAACATCATCTCCTCCTCCGTGATTTCAACCACTCCTCCTCTCCCCCAATAACACTCTCTCTATCAAATGGGCCTCGCACTATCTCGTCCGCTAAACGTCCCTTATCATTTCACAAATCTCGAAGAATCTCTTCCACCTCTCGTCAATTCCCTTTGGTTTTACTATTAAGACTCCATCTTTCTCCTTATAGCTTCGTGCCATTGTGTTGAGCTTTTCCTGTAATTCTTTTAAGCTATATTAAAAAACCAGCTTTCTTACGCCTGTCACATCATCTTCCAACTCGTTTCCGATTTTTTTCCCAGAGTGGTTTCCTTTTCCATCTTTTCACTCTATCAGACTCGCCGAGGCTCTACATATTCTCTTCTCTCCAAGTCACCCCTCTCTTTTTATCCATTTCCTAAACATCTCAATCTTCTCTTGTACACATCATTATAATTCTTTTTGTGTGTTTTCCTTACTTTTTTGTTCCTCCCACCATTTTTATTCCCAATCGTCTCTTCTGCGCTCTTTAGCACCGCTTCCTTAAAGATGTTCCAGCACTCCTCAACACTTGTCCCTCCTCTTCTCCTGTCATATTGTTTCTTATTTGCCGCTGATATTCTCTCTACAATCCTGCCTCTTTGATCTTTTCTATTGCACTCTCTTTCTCATCTCTTGGATGCGAAGTAGGTTTCTTAAATATCATCTTCCCAAACATCATACGGTGGTCCGCATCTCCAGACACGGATGGTACACTCTTTAAATCTCTAAACATCTCCTTTTATATTCAGTATCAGGTCTATCAGGATTTCTCCACAAAGTCAACCCTTTCTCTGCTCAATCTATCCATGTTCACTTATGACTTTCTCTATGTTTATAAACAAGTGTTCTGAATCATCACCCATTCTGCACACTACTCAGGCTCACCTCTCTCTCCAGCTCTATTCTTTCTCCACTCATGAGTCGATCCTTCATCTGTTATGTACTCTGTAATTTATTTCCTTTTTCTTCGGGATCCCCATCCGGGGTCTCTCAGACACCCAAGAGGGTTCTGACACCCATAAAATCAAGTTCAACGGGTTCGTTAACATAGGGACAGATACCTGACTTGGTTTATAATACGTTTGTTTACAGATTTTAACTCTGCTTCCGGCAACCGCTCTGGTGCAGTGCCACGCAGCATGATACAACTCGGTTTCGGAGCTCTACTACGACTCTGAATCCTTCGATAATACTTGTCAGCAGCTTATTTTCCATCTAACTTCAGCCATATCCAAGTTTTGGGGAATAGTTCCTCGCTTATGTTTAATAATAGATTTGGAGACATGAAATCATCTCGAATGATTCACAGCTCAAATTTAGGAAAGTTCTCCGATGTCTCTATATTCTAACTAATTGAAGGATATATATATATATATATATATATATATATATATATATATATATATATATATATATATATATATAGATATATATATATACTTATATATAATAATAACCATATATATATATATATATATAACACTGTAATAACCAACTTATATATATATATATAACCTTTCGCCTAACATATATATATATAATAATATATTTATATCATATTTTATATATTAATACGAAAGAGAGAAAAAAAAGATGGAAAGGTCGAAATCCGAGAAGAAGAAAAGCTCTTATCTTGGCTTGTGGGCGATAAAAGTTTTGAATTACAAACATAAGCATCGAGCACTTAAGCTCAGGTTACTAAAGCTCCAGTACACAGCGTCGCAAAGGACCCGGTGGTTCTAATTCGACTTTGTACATTTTGTTGTATATTCTCATATCTTGAGCAAATGTATTATTATTTAAAGCTAAACTATTTTAATTTAAATAAAAATGCGCAATTTAAAAAAGTACTAAAGTCAATTAAATAATAAAAAAATATAAATATAAATATATATATATATATATATATATATATATACTCTACTATATATATATATATATATATATATATATATATATATATATATGCTTATATATATATATATATATATATATATATATATATATATTAAAAGGAAGTTACATAAAAAGGCATTATATCGCTGAATCGCCGAACACTACTGCAGTGTCACGTGTTAGCTAAACTCCAATAGAAAGAGCGCAAGAGAGTTGCCAAAAGCTGTATTTTAATTTTTAGTTTAATTTTAAATTTTTTTTTTTTATTTTTTTTTTTTAAGGGGCTCGAGCCGACGGTGGGACAGAGGGAGGGGACGAAGCCCTCCGTCGTCCCCCGCTGAGGCCGAGAGACCCTGACTCTTTCATCTTTGCGATTTAATCTTAAGGTATTCCTTTAGTTTAAAAAAATGTTTTTGGTAACTCTGACGCTCTATTACCTTGAAATAATCGAAAAATCGATTACATCGTTCTGTTCAGATTATATATCTGTTAACACCCTTTTAAAAAATACAAGGTTCATATATATATATATATATACTATATATGCTCTTAACTCTACTGTATACCTGCTATAACATATATATATACATGTGTATATATATATATATATAATATATATATGTGTGTGTGTGTGTGTGTGTGTGTGTGTGTGTGTGTGTGTGTGTGTGTGTGTGTGTGTTTGTGTGCGGATATAGAAATAGGTGTGTGAGGATATATTTAAGGAAATCCGATACACAGGAATTTAATATAAGGAGGAGACAAACTTTCACACGGTTTGGTTAGTATTTTTTTAAGAAATAGGTCCCCTGTTAAGATACGAATGGTAGGGGATGAAAACTATTAGGTAAAAATTATAACAGAGTTAAGAAAAGGGGTAGTTATCTTTTATTATTATTATTATTATTATTATTATTATTATTATTATTATTATTATTATTATTATTATTATTATTATTATTATTATTATTATTATTGTTATTATTATTATTATTATTATTATTATTACAGTATTATTATTATTATTATTATTATTATTATTATTATTATTATTATGTGTTGATCTGTCTGTATTATTATTATTATTATTATTATTTATTATTATTATTATTATTATTATTATTATTATTATTATTATTATTATTATTATTATAATTATTATTATTATTATTATTATTATTATTATTATTATTTATTGCTATTTATTGTTATTATTATTATTATTATTATTAATATTATTATATATGTATGTGTATTATTATTATTATTATTATTTTATTGTGTGTGTTATTATTATTATTATTATTATTATTATTATTATTATTATTATTATTATTATTATTATTATTATTATTATTATTATTATTATTATTTGTGTGCTGTGGAGATCCCTGTACATCCACTCAAAAAAAAAAATTATTATCATTATTATCATTATTATTATGATTTTATCAGGTGCTTGTAGGTATGATAGGTTTTTATTATATTTTGTAGCATTGCCAATATAAGGATATTTTGAGAGAGGTATGAAATTATTATTATTATTATTATTATTATTATTATTATTATTATTATTATTATTATTATTATTATTATTATTATTATTATTATTATTATTATTATTATTATTATTATTATTATTATTATTATTATTATTATTATTATTATTATTATTATTATTATTATTATTATTATTATTATTATTATTATTATTATTATTATTATTATTATTTAGTATTATTATTTATTTATTTATTTCTCATTCTTATTATTATTATTATTATTATTATTATTATTATTATTATGTAGTATTAGTATTAGTATTGTTATTGTTATTATTACTATTATTTTTATTATTTTTTTTCCGTTGCCAATAATGATGTTTAACGCATAGTTATTTTTGAGTTACAGGGAATCGATGTGAGTCCGAAACTAGGCCGAAAACTCAAACAGACGAAAGGTTGGAATAGGTCACAAATCATATCTGGAGTGAGGAACGTCACCCACGTTGACCACGGCCTTTTATAAAATCGTTGATGGTGCCAAAACGGTAGGCCAGGATCTCAATAGTTGACAAATTGGTCATCGGGCTTACCATTGGACATAAAAAGAATTACAACAAGTTAATCCTGGTTGTTTGATGAGGATTAATCATCAAACCTGAGCCAAATTATCTAGGAAAACTGTCACGGCAAAGTTGAAAATTAACAACAGTCGGGACTATTAGCTTATTCCTGGAAATACATAAAAGGAACTTGGACTGATAAATCAGGATAAAATAGGACAATTTGGAATAAGGGAAGTATTGTTCCGCTACCGAT
>JABUQX010086206.1:2500-15605 GCA_015478945.1 Trachelipus rathkii | reverse complement strand
CCAGAGATAAAGTCGACGTGTTACAGAATTCACCGTCAGGCTTCAACTAGGTCTAAGAAATTTGAAGAAGCTTCAGTTTTGACACATGGACAAATGAGGAGAAAACCAGGCAACATAGGATCAAAATTGAGGACTTGGAAGCGCACTGAAAGGGTGAAAATTATTCAACTGTTTTGAAACTTAACTAGTATCCCTGAATTACTTGGCATTCTAGCAGCGACCAGCTGGACGCTGAAGTTTTCATTATTGCCATAGCGTATATAGTAGTAAGTATATATAAAGGGTATGTATGTATTATGTATATGTATATATATAATAGGTAGGTGGACGTAGATTTTTTTTATATTGGATATAGATATATGATATATGATGTATGTAATATGTGAGCGTATAGTATTAGTATATATATGCCGATACTCATATCGTATTACAGGAGTCAACTGCGTATACCTATAACGCCCGTACTACCGAGGCTTCTGAAGAAATCTGAGTGAATCGGATATGTAAAAGAAGATATATTGTGACAGGCACGATCACTACGAAGAAGACATTCAAATCTTTTAACTCTCTTCACCATCTCTTACAATAGAAGAAACCATGAAACATTTTGGTGTAGTAAATATATCGGTTACATAAATCTGCGCACATTGAAAGGCGATGTATGGGATGACTGCCAAAGTTCAAACGCTTATCAACGAGGAGTGGCAAGCTTTTCACAGCAGAAGGCGCTTAAATGACGAAAAGTTGTTGCAAGTTCTACTGTAAGATGATGGATATTAGCAGAGATTGTCCAGGAAAAAGGCGACTTCATTAAGCATTCAGACCAACCAGAGATGGACACATCGGAGCACCAAGACAGAAAAGCGTTTATTACTCTGGGAAATCTGAAAGAACTATTACTGAAAACGTACAAGGAAAACTGTATTGATCCTTATTGGATTTCTCACATTCTGCTAAATTAAGGCCCAACATGGTGTGTTCTATGTGCTGGTGCACCAGGGGACCGCATAATGTACTGTCGTGTCGTATACACCACCACAAATCCAAAATTCAATGGTGGCTTTGCAATTGGGTGTAATAGCATCTTAACATTATCAAAGGAGATCGCTAATAAGAAAAAGCAGTGTGTCATGATAAATGTTGGATTCTGTCGTTCAGCTCGAATTGTGAGAAAATGTTTTTGTTTTTTTTTTTTGCCTAAAGAAAGGAAGAATTAGTAAGTACTGTGTAAAAAAGCCGATTGAAAAATATGAACACAAGAGATTCAGTTACATATTCACAATGGGTAAGTACAGACAGATTCAAAATTTAATTACAGACAGAGTCCAAAATATAAGATGATTCATAGAAATTGATTGGCGCAGAAAGTTTATGAACCTTAAAGCGGCAGTCATTCTTCTCGGTTAGAAGCTCAACTCTAATTATCTTAAAGAACCTTAAAAAGCAACCTAGCCTGTAATGAGGGTTCATACATACTTGGTGACTTTTTTCAGAAAACTATAACGCGCTTTAATGTAACAAGACGCCACGTCAGTGCTTTTCCAACTGGGTCAAATGATCAAGTGAGCAATACATCCTTTTGCTTGTATAATTAATAGGAAAAAGATGTTGTATTCTACAACATGAAAGTTTTTGTTGCATTAGTGATTACTTAAAACATTCAACCATCATGGTATATGCCTTTCAAGTTAAGTTGATTGAAAAACTTAAAGAACAATTTGCATTCATTAAGAAAATTCATTATTTTAGTGATGGCTGTGCTGCACAGTACAAAAACAAATATAATTTTATCAATTTATGCCATCATTTTGCGGACTTTAATATATTATGTGAGTGGAATTTCTTTGGAACCGGTCATGGGAAAAATGTTTGTGATGGAATTGGTGGAGTCATCAAGAGAACTGTTGCCAAGGCAAGCCTACAAAGGCCATATAAGGATCAGATACTAACTGCAGACAGTTTTTTCTACTACTGTAATGAATATATACCAGGAATAAACTGCATATACATCACAAAGGAAGAAGTATTTAGAGCTGAAGAAAAACTGAAGAAGAGGTTTGAAAAATGTGTAACATTGAAAGGAACACAAGGGTTTCATAAAATTATCCCCATTAACACTGAAACTTTGAAAGCTTTTCAGATATCAAATTCAAAATCTTACAAAGAAGCTAAAATATCTGAAGTAAACATACATGAAAGTGATGAATACTCTCATTTTAACATGGAGGCAGCAGATATAATAAGTCACTATGTTTCTTGCAACTTTGAAGGCAATATATTCATTGGTATTATTGAAAGTTACTCTGAGGACTTTGATGATTTTTATATTAGTTTTCTGAAGGAGGAAGAACAAGGTATGTATATATTCCCAAATGTTGATGACAAAGTGTGGATTGAAAGGAAAAATATTCTTAAAAAACTGTGCGGGCTCCAGAAACTACACCAAGGAAGAAAAAATAATGTAGCAGCTTTGATAGGGAGAACTCGGCAAAAGTCCTAAAGAACTTTGCAAAAAAAGTAAATAAAGTGAAATCCTAACTATATATAGGCTTTAAACGTTCTCAATGATTTTTTCTGTTATCTAGTATTCCTTTTTGACTAATGTACAAATATTAAGCTGAGTTTAGCACTATAATTATAATCGCAGAACCTATACTCCATATGATATATATATACTACTACTATATATATATATAGTACTATATATACTATATATATACTATATATAACTATATCAATATACATTCCTTATTGAGTATAAGTATATATATATATATATATATATCAAGTATATAGGGATCAATTTAGAAGTTGTACTGAAGGTTAATGTGTAAATCAAATTTTATAGATTATTTCAAAAATTAAATTTTTACATAGAAACGCCTTTTTGTTTCTAAGGCCTAAAAAGCAGGTTTAACATTGCCAATGCAATTAGTAAGGCAGTGGCGTACCAGACTTCGTTCTTATGTTCTTGTAAATGTTTTAACACTGTCCACGAAATTCCCTCAGTTTAAATAAGTAGGAATACTGGGTTTTAAAAGATTGATCAAACAAAAGGGGGGGTGGGGGGAATTTTTTTTTTTAACCCCTTTATAACCCTTTTTTAAGAAAAATTGTTGTACAGGATTTTTCTTATTCATCGCGCCTTTTGTTATAGATCTATTATTTCCTTTAAAATCTTCATTTTTAATTATAAGCATTACAGTAGAAAACAAAGATACCTCCTCTTTGAATAAAACTATTACTCGGAACCCCCCAAAATTGGGGGGGCTGTTTTGCAGCCCCAACTCAAAGTTGGCACCGTAATACTTTTAGTGGGACGTGAGTTTTTGTGCCAAAACTGGAGTTGTATATCCAAAAGTTTCATGTAGAACATACGGGGGGGTCTCGGGGGATGCACCATTTGGCAGAAAATTTTGCATGAGATTTGTCGAGAGGATGCAGCCTATGATGATATAGTATTATGATAACTAGTCATAGTGGTACTTATATATATATATATATATATATACTACTATTTTATTATATATATATAGTATATATAGCTGAGAACTACTAGATACTATAATGACCATTGTATAGTTAGGGAAGAATATAGTGGAGTATATAATATGCTATATATATAGCATATATAGTACTATAAGGTAGTATATATATATATATATATGATATATATTGATAGTATATTATATATAGTAAGATATAGTAGTATAGTATCGTATAGGTATATATATATAGCCTTAGTAATAGTATATAGTATGATATAACTAGGCGAGACTGGTGATTGATTGGAGTTGGAAATTGTGAACCAGAAGCGTTTTATGGAGAGGGTGTAGTTCTAGAGACATTGGAGGAGAGCAAATAATAGCTACACGCCATATATAGGGTAAGGCGGGCAAATAAGGTAGCTGTAGGTAGCCTATTATAGGGGAATTAGTTTATTGTGCTGTTGGGAAGATACAGTATATTATACTGGGATTTCTTCAAAACGTGTGTAATCGAGTGACTGAAGGGCTAAATGGCAAAGACATGGTCATTTAGGAAGATGGGTAAAGGGATGTTGGTGAATCAAAATCTTTCATTGAAACAAATGATTGGGAAACTAAGGAGAAAGAATACACATGTGGTTATTTAGGTTTCTGATGGTATGCAACGGCGTATGATACGGATTAATCAAGGGAAAAGCTCTATGGCAGGTGTTAGCGATATATGGTGTTGATGGTAAGCTTTTGAATGGAATCAAAAGTATGTATGACGATAGTGAAGCGGGTGTAAGATTAATAGAGTAGAAAGTGATTGGTTAAATATTAATAACGGAAGGTGAGGCAAGGGAGTGTTATGAATCTCACTTGGTTATGCATCAATTGTATATGTAGGAATGGGGGTGGAAAGCATCTGAGAGGTGGGGGTGGCTGGTGATGTGGTGGTTTAGAATGATGAGGTGGAGTGGTTCGCCTAACATATTATACTAAGGATGATTTGGTTTTGTGTGGAACGTCAGATCTGAAGAGAACGTTCATGAGAAAGATTTGGCGAGATGATGATTTGGATAAGTGTGTAAATAAGGAGGTGGTTTCGAAGGTAAACGCAGATAAGACGTACAGACGTGTGACTGGTTGTCGAGTGAGGACCAGTCATGCTTTGTGTGAATGTTATGCTAGGAATGGTGAGGCATGAGCCAGGCAAGAAGTGTCTGACGCTTAAATACTTTAGGATATATCGTAGTTGATGAAAAAGGGAACTGGTATGATGTCGATGAGTGTGATGTAAGAAAGGTTCTGGAAGGCAGGAAGGGGTGGCTGGTGCAACATTAAATGTTGGTGCTGTGGAGGTGATGTAGGAGACTATAGTCTTCGAGTGAGCTAGGGTACTTGCATGAAGGTATGTTGTTATCCTGGTTATATGTTATACGTTGCGATGTGAGGACTATGCGTCTGGATATATAGAGGTATACGATCTAATAGTACAGATCGTGTTCAGCATGGGAAAATCTGTAGTGAGTCTGTTACGGAAAGCAGAAGAATTGATAAAGCATGAAATCAATGAATCAATCAATATTTCAATGAAGTAAAGATTGTGTGATGTATAGATGCTTCATGCAAGGACATTGAAAAACTTTGGCCATTGTGGAAAGGAATGGATGATAGTTGGTTCTGTGTAAACAGATGGTTATTGTGCTCAAACCCATCAATCAAGTCATTCGAAGTCACTCTTTCGACAAAATACGCGAGCACGTTTCTACTCTCCCCTAACAAACACCTCAATATAACTAACTTACCGCTATAATCTTACAGTTACCCCTATCCAGCCTTAACCCTTATATAATGGTACTAATATTGGTCTCCTCCAATCCTCAGAACTATACTATAAATGGCTTTTGTTATACCAACTTCCACAGATTTCAATCAATCACCTGTCGCACTAAATATTATCGATATAGTAACGGTTATATATATACTATATATATATATATATATACTATATAAATAATAATTTATTCATATTTATATATATTTAATAATATTTTTTAATATAGTATATATATATATATCAACTATATTATATAGATATATATAGGTAGCTACTATATATAGTTAGTGTAGTTATGTGACAGGATATATATAATTATACTATACTCATACTATTATACAAGTATACGTACTATAGTAGTTGTAGTATATATATATAATACTATATATAGATAAGTATATATGTAATATATATATGTTAGTGTATATATATATATATATAGGGTTGGGAAAAACCATGGTTTTTTAAAAAAACCAATTGGTTTTTTTAAATAAACCAAATAAACCAATGGTTTTCTTGGTTTTGTATGCTATTTTGATGGGTTTAATGTGGTTTTATTATTGGTTTTAATAGATTTTAAAGGCAAATTTTCACCTTTGGAAACTGTTATATACACATGTGCTAACACAAAATTCAACATTCCTCCTAATAAAATTTCTTTAGATTCTTAAATTTCAAATTTCCTTGATAACTGTAAGGACCTGGTAAGAAATTATTATTATTTTTTTGAGTTTTTTACATAAACTCATAAAGTTACAAAATAAGAGGGTATATTATAATATAATAAACTCTATCTGAAAAAAGAGGTTATACTTTATTATCTGTTAACAAAAAAAAAAAAAAAAAAAAAAAGACGCCATAAAGAAGTTTCATCAAAAACCCTCATAATGTTCTAGCGAAATTTAAGGTGGAAGGCAGTGGCCAGAAGGCACTCCTCTTCCTCAAAGGTCCTGGCGAACTTCCTGTCTATGGCAGCAAGGAGGGTATTGTCCAGGTGCTCACAGAACCGGAGATTGACGTTGGTCTTCAAGTCGACCAGCTTCTTTTTGGTCCCAGTGAGGTAGGGTTGAAACTAAAAAAACAAGCCCAGTGGTTTTGGGGGGGGGGGTTTTATTGGGTTTTATTGCTTTTGTTTTTTATGTTTTTTATTGGTCTTTTTTGGGCTTTTTAAAATTTCTATTTTTGAGGAAAAAAATAAAATTATCAATAATTGAATTTGTGTTTTGTAATGTCATTTCTGTTATCATTTGACAAATAAATTAAGAAATAGGTAAAAAATTTACAAATTAAGCATATAATTTGGTAACAGAAATTTTCCAATTTCTCACTGCTAAATGAATGTCATTTCCTAATTGGTAAAACTTGTAAAAGTAAATGGTATTGCTATTGTTACAGGTTATTGATAATAATAATGGCATGACATGATAATCTTAAATAAAGTAATTAAGTAATACATTATCTCTTAATTACTAATTTAGATAATATTATTGTTTCAGAAAATTGAATCTGTGTGCCAATATTTCATTGCTAAATGAAGTCTGCTAATATATATATATATTTATTATATATATATATTATATTATATACTATATTATATACCTATCATATGTATATATATATATAGCTATATAATATAGATATATATATATACTATTTATATAATATATATATATATATAATATATATATATACTTATGATATTAGTATATATATATATATATATATATATACTAATATATATACTATATAAATATCTATAATAAAGTCATTAAAATAATAATGCATATAAAGCGGTACGCTATTAGTGAATTTTAAACAGATGTACGTAGATTAACCTTTACATACTAATGACAAGCCTTATAAATTATATTTGTCAATATAATGATTATATATAGATGGATATCAAAAGATAAAATACTAATAATATATTTCTAAATATATCCTGTTACTAAGTGTTTCATAAAGAAAAATAACTTCTACATATCTATCAAGCACATATATTCACAAGAAATTTTCTAGTTACTGACGTATATATTAAATAATGAGAAATTCTGAAATAATAATAATCCATAAGCATGAACAAGTAATTATAGCTTAGTTACGGATAGCGCATCAAACATATCAGTACGATTATTTGAAAAATTAATTAATAAGGACCATATAGTGAGGTTTGAGGATATAGCGTAAAGCTGAGTACAATGTTTAGATACGGATTTTTTTTAATATTTAGATAATGTCAAATAACGATAGAAGTTCAATAAAATTATAAGTGAACTGATATAAATATACTTTAGTGAATATAAGACTATGGCGATAACTATTATAATCAATTGCTAAACACATGATGAATGTTGGGGTAATGAGATTCATTGATAACTGTTTTTATCGCAAGTAGTCAGTAGCTTGATATTGTGCCTCCTACGCAAATAAACTCATTGAAGTGTTTCGACATCCGCATGTTACATTCTCTACCACATTCTCATCGTAGCATTTCCTCATTCACAATAAGAGAAAATCGGATTCACATTTATTTTTTGTTTCCGATATTCAATACAGATATTTTAATGTTGTTACCAATATGCTTTAAAAAATGTTACTCTTATTGATTATTTTTGAAGAAACATTTAGGTATTGAATATTGTTGGTGTATTTTTATTATTATATATGATATATATTATTCTTTATCTTTTATTATTAATATATTATTATTATTATGATTAATTATTATTATATATTCCTATTTAATTAATTTGATTATTATTATTATTATGTTAGTATTGTTATTATATATTATTATTGTATTATTTTATTATTATTATTACTAATTATTATATTAATTATTATTATTTATTAAGTATATTATTATTATTATTATTTAGTTATTACTAATTATTAATATGAATTTATTATGAATAATTAGATATTTATTCTCCAAAAATTAATTTTCTTCTTTTGACGAAATGTGCTTCTACTATGGCTATTATTATTTTTAATATACATTATGTATTATTATTATTACCAGATAGTATACTTGAATACCATAATATTCAGATAACTATATCTCACTTATTGTTTAGTTTTTAGTTTAATTATTTCATCGGTAAGTATATTATTATTATAATATAATTATTATTAATATATATTATTATATTATTAATTTATTATTAATTAGTTGATTATTATTTACTAATTATTTTATATATTATTAAAATTATTATTATATGTATATTATTATATTAAATTGTATTAATGTTAATATATTATTATATTATTATTATTATTATTATAATGATTATATTATTACTATTATTACTTATTATTTATTAATTATTAGTTGTTATTATTATTTATTTTTTAATTATTCATATATTTATTATATTATTATTATCATTATTATTATATATTAGTATTATTATTATTATTATTATTTATTTTCACTAATTATTATTATTATTATTATTTACTTATTATTCATTAATATTATTGAATTATTATTTTCATTTATTATAATATTACTAATTATTATTTACAACCAACTTTGAAAAAAAGAAACTATTTTTAAGGATGAATTTTGATTATTACTTTCACTTTTATAATATTATATTTAATATATTGCATTATTATTTTATTTTTATTTATTATATATATATCTGTTTAACAAATATTTATCAATTTTTAATTGTTCATTATTATTAATATTATTTATTATTATTATTATTTAATTATTATATTTATTTAATTTATTATTAGTATTAATATTCATATTTTATATTATTAATTTATGTATTATTATTATTATTAATTAGGGCTCGAAAATAAGTACTCGACGCCATCCTAGACATGACCCTTTTCTATATTTATATATATATATATATATTATATCATATATAATTATATTTAAATTATATATTATTTATTATAATTATTTATTTATATTATATATATATTAATATTATATACTATTATATATTAATATTTTTAGATTTATATTATTTTAATTATTATTATATATATATTATGATTATATAATTCCTTTAATATCTATTATATTTATTATTATTATTATTTATTATAATACACGCACATTTTAATGACACTTCGTAATCTCAAATAACAAAAAATTAAAAAATAAAAAGGAGGTAAATAATAAAATTGACATTTTTATATATTTATAGTATGTCCCTGTATCAATTGCAAGCCATTTCGCATGCCGCGTATTGGAGCGAGTTTCAAGGTGCAGGATTTATTGGAGATGAATGCGATAGCCAATCTCACTAATCCGCTTGATAATCCTTTATATTGTGCAATAACATACAATCAGGTCTTTTTCTTATTTCCCCTGTTACAGATAAGTGCCCATGAAAAAAATAAAAATGCAATGATATCACACGTAATCGGAAAAATGTCCGGTATTTAACACTTGTTGGACAGGAGGGAGCAACGTTGATTTGAAGAGGGGTCACCAAGGTTTTTCTATGTGTCTTTGTGATCTGCTATATTACATTGTTAATATTTTAATATATTGTATATTTATGATTATATTAATATATAATATATAAGATATATAAATTTGAATTATATATATATATATTTATTAATATAATAATGATATATATTCGTTATATATAATTATAGTAATATTTTATTATTTAATAATATTTATAATAGTTTTTCAATCGTTATAAATCCATATGTATCCATACTCTGATTATTAAACTTGAGAGAACATCGTTTAAAACATAACGAGGAAATATAAAAAATATTATTTCTTTTTAGAAATTTATAATAGTCATCAATGCCGAACTTCGGCATCGATTGATTATGATTAATGCCCTGTTATCAAATCACGGAAACGTGAATGCTCGATATTTTTATTCTGTTTTGTATAGTCTTATTGGGGAGTCTGAAAATACTAAGTATCAAAACCAAAAAAAAATAAATATTCTTCTATAGCTTAATTTTCATTGATCGGCCATTTTAGAAAGATGATCTGGCTTGCTTACATTGTCTTTCCGGTGATCTAATATAGTCAGGGTTTCTCACTTACTACCATAAAAAGTCATTAAAATATTAAACAAACCCTAGCACAATGTATATATATATATAAATATATATTTATTAGATATATATATATATTAAAGATATATATAATATTTATTATAATTATATATAATTATATATATATATTATAGAAATTGAATGTATAAATTATATTATATATATATATAATTTATAGTATTTATTATATATATATATAGTTAATTAATATTATATATTATATATATATATATATATTATATATTTATATATTTATATATATATAATATATAACTATAATAATATAATATATTATAAACACGCCAGGCATAGGGAAGCTCTTTTGAAGGAACATGCAGAATAGAATAGCGAAATCTGCATAGGATAAATGAATACCGGATGTCTTTGTAACTGATGAATGGATGTGGAAGAGGATGATAGGAGGGAACATCGAAAATCTTCTAACACTGGCAGTAGATGGAAACAAGTGATAGTGCATATGTTTTGGGTTGTGCGTCAGAAGACAAGTAGGTATTTTGGATGACGATTGATATAATGAGGATATGTATGATGAGAAGGGAACGGATGATTGCAGGTATAGATGAAATGACTGGTGAAATGAACAGATGATGCGAATGAGGTGATTAATTGAATTTGGGAAGAGCGTTTTATTGAGAAGGTTATTTTGTAGATTGGGTAGAGAGCACAATAGTACTTAACTTTATATAGTAATAGAGAATATAAGCACTTAAAATAAGGGCAATTAGTTATTATTTAGGAATATATGCGTTGAAATATTGTTCGAAAGTGATTAAATTCGGGATTTAAGTATGGATGAGCCAAAGAAGTTTGTGAGATTTAATAACAGTTATATGATAAAATGAAGAAAAGGAAATTTTTATTTCGTATTAATGGTTCGGCCATTTCATTTTTATTCTGTACATTATCAATATTTGTAATTCGTGAAAATATGGGGAATATGAAAGTTAATTGAAGTAAAGATGTGGGTAAATACAGCGCTGTTTAGTCCCGTAGATCAATATATGAGTCGAGGAAAATAGAGGAGGGTCGGTCAAAGGAAGTTGTTAGAATGAATGATATGGAGAAAGTGAGGGTACCCGCCCTTTATATGATGATTATTTCGTTTGAGGCGAATCGTGAAGAGTTTGAGCAGATAAAAGAAAATATGTTAGATAAGGTAAGGTTTGGTAGTGATAAGGGAGTCCTCATTATAAGTCATAGTAATTTTGAAAACGAATGATTTGTTGGTATTAAATATTAGCGTCATAGATTTGTAGATGAAACGTGAAACATATACAGTTGTAGGTAATTGGAATTAGAAAGTGACTTTAATTAAATCTTGAATTTAAAACAAAAAAAAAATTGAGCTTTTTTATATTTATTATTGTTACTTGTATAGTAAGTATATATGGTCTAATAAGATATAATCTAGTTACTAATGAGGTAAAATATAATAGGATACGCACTAACTACGTTAAAAATATACTGCAATGTCTGATGACGTTCCCGTAAAATGATGGATATTAACTAATTATAAATCACCATGTATCTAGATACATATTTTTTGACTGCTAATTTTACGTCCTGATAACTCATCTGCAGATTGTATATATGAATTGTATTATGATATTAATGTAAATATTAAATTTAATTATCATTATTTTTATCTTATAATTTTTCCTTCTCGCTGAATTCATACTCCTACCCTGACGCCAAACAAATCACCCCAAATTACCCCGTAAATTAATGTAATTCTATAGGAAATCCATACTATATTCAACCAAATACCACAACTTACCACACTATCATAAATCACGCCACAATATAACAATTCATAATGTCAAATTATCTTCACTGTCTATAGACTAATTATCCACTTAATCTAAATAAAACAACCTCAACCTTTCCATATCTACTCCCTCCAATTATCCAACCAATAAACACTCTCATAAGCCGAAATCATCCCCACCCCAGAACCTACTAAATAACACGTGATCACTACAACACACCCCTACAAAACTTAATCATCCAACCTAGAGAAAAACCAAGTATAAGAACAAATACCCCAAAATCTAAAAGAACACTAACAAAGCCATACAAACACTTCTCATCAAAAAAAATCTAACCAGCCCACCCCAAGTATCTAAAAAATCCCTACCTAACACTAATTAGCAGTATTCAAACAACAACTCTCGACTAACTCCATCTCATCCAACACCCGATACCATCCTTAACACACCAAATTGAAACCTAACAAACCACACAATAACCTTACTTCATAGACCTAACATCAAACACACGATACAAGTAGTAACATAAATACACTGGAAACTCAACCAACACACTCATAAATCCATCAAGATTCAATCAACAACACCTCAAACAAAAACCCACAAACCACAACAATAGGTCATGAATAAACAAATTAAGATTAAAGCATGTGTCAAAACCTACACCCTCAAGCCCTAAGAAAATAAAACTCACCACGACCACATATAGAATAACCACAATTGAACTAGAAAGGCCAAAAACAAAAGTTATTAAGATACTTTAATAATTCTCACCGCAACTTAAACCCAGGAATAACCCAAAAACACCTACAAACATCCTAGGAACACAGCTTGAATATACAAGCTATCAGTTATACCAAATTAAAACCAGAAAGACCCCTTTGACCCTATCATCATACGCCGCACTCGTTCATGTCAACACATATGAGAACACTAGAGAAACATTC
>JABUQX010086205.1:12500-21917 GCA_015478945.1 Trachelipus rathkii | reverse complement strand
CTACCACTCGATGCCAGCTGGCTCGCATTTGGAGCATCGTGCTAAACTGGGTCGACGTTATTTGGTTGTCGTAACATGTTAAGAGTACGACATTATGTAATGTAACGACAACCTGGCAGCCGATAGATGTTAACATCCCATTTATCACTCAGCCCATCCTAAAACACCAACATAATATCTTAAAAGTAAGAATTCTAAAAAAACTAATAATTATACGATTTTAAATAACCTTTATAAGGCCTATGGTCTATGCTGTAAAAATTTTATAACAAAACTATCAAAGCTGATAAGAATTGTTATATTGATTTATCATCAAAAATAAAGTCAATAAAACTCCTTCGTAATTTGTGAATAGCATGAACTGTCCAAATACAATAAAACGCTCTAAACTAACTTTATCTCCAATTGTTTATATTTCCCACTACACTATTTGCATATAATATATATTATATTTTTAATATAATAGTATATATAATATATATATATATATAGTATATTATATAAAATATAATAATAATAAATTATATATATTAATATAAAAGATAATATAAAATAATATTAAACATAATATATATATATTTATTATATATATTATATATATATAATATTAAATATTTTATATAATATATTATAATATTCTTATATATATAATATATATATACTAATTAAGTTTATTATATTAAATACCCAGCCTACATCAACATTATTACTATAATAATATTATCTAACCTATATATGACTCTAATGAATATAGATCAAGACTAATACAGCAACATATATATGTATAAGCCCTAGCTCTAATATACCCGCAACACTCCAATCAAGTTCCCATTATTAGAACTAAATATAATATTAAATTTAATATCATAATTATATAAAATAACTACTAATAATATAAGAATATATATGTGCTAAAATAAATATAATTAAAATACCAGAGAAATATAAATTACAGCATTATCTTATACAACAATTCTACAGATATTTTGATATATATAAATATATATAATAATAATAATATAAAAATTATATATATATTTTATTTGCTATTATCTAGATATATAATAAAAGGAGTTAATATTAATAATAAATAAATCAAGTAAAATAATTATTAACCTAATATAATTAATAATTAATATAATATATAATTATTAAAATAAATAATATAAATATATATAATTTATATATAAATATATATATATAGTTATTAAACGTACTAAAATATAAATAAAATACATAATCAAATTATAACAATACGAGAATGAAAATGAAACAAAAAATAAAAAAATAACAACAAAAACTATATATAAAATTCTCCAAGTATCATTCATACATTAACATATAAACATTATATAATACTAATTGACATACACTTTTGCCGTCCATTGTGAAATAAAACCAATAATACCAATAACGTTCTAATTAGAGATGAAGGACAGTTGAGAAGATGACGAGAGAGAGAGAGTACGAGTAGAGCGAGAAATGTAAAGAAGAAGAGAACAGTAGAGAGAGTTTAGAGTATATGGCACGGCATGAGGCACTGATGGGTCAGACGTAATAAATATGTAATATCGTTGTTTATAATTAATAATATTAAGAAGATTTCTGGCAATTAATTGAGTATGCATAAAAAAGATTTAAATATCCTGTCTTAAATCATCGTTAGTCATCTTTTTTTATTCTTAGGAATTTTTTTAATGTAAAGGTAAGCTTACTAAAATTTTATTGAAATTTTATGCAGTGCGGCATAAGCGTATCTTTTGTTTTTATAATAATCGTTTTTATTAGGTCTAGAGCGAGACCTATCTTACCAATAAAAAGGTATAACCTTACGAATTGTGTATATTTAAATAAAATTGTGTTTACAATGTGTAATAAGGATTTAAAAATCAAGAATCAAGAATCAAATTTGATCAAAAAAAAGAAAATAATTATTTATTAAAAAATGATTATCTTTAAATTCTAAACACCACCGTCCGTAATCATAAACAAAAAAATCATAAATGAATATACATATAACTATTTCACACTGTTTAGCTCAACAAAGAAAGACGCAATATTATCAAAAAAAAATTAAAAAATTTGAAAAAATAATTGCCCATTATATGGTATTAGATAATATAAGTTCCATTTTTTGTGCACCTCAACAATATATCTGTAAAAGAACTTTGTTAGATAAACTCATGATTTTAAGCGGATTTGAATTTAAATAAAGAAATGATTATACTTATCATAGTGACATTACCAATATTATACAAATATCCATCATCAAATGACCAATTCGTTAATTGACATTCGAAAATGAAATAAGAAGTTATGCAATCGCAACCAGGAAGCATATTTAATTGATTCTAGTCAAAAACATACCGAAGCTTGATACTATACAGCCTTTCTTCAAATTCCTTCTATATAATTATAATATTATATATATATCATAAATAATATAATACTAAATATAATAATAATATAATAATAATACTATAATAAATATAATATATAAATATAAATATATATCAATTTAAAATATTTATATTAATATTATAAATATATATATTTAATATATAATATTAATAATATCATATATATAATATAATATATTCAAATAAACATTATTTTATTTTATGATATAACACTATTAGTAACGATCTCTCAAATTGTGTAATAAAATGAAAATGGAGGAAATCTGGAGCAAATGGCAAAGAAGTAGACTTATTAGTTTAGTAGCAAGAGAAAGTACGTGTGTGTATCAAGTATGGAAGAATTTTTTTTTTTTTTACAGTTGATTCACCACCACCACAATGGGCATAGCCTAATTTCAAAAGGAGGGGTGGTTAACTCAACAAAATTATTACATAACTGCAAATTAGCAGATGAGCCAGACGCGGGCTTTAAAGTGGAGCGGAGAAGTTAATTAGAGCAGAGATAACGAAATAGAAGATGGAAGAGATTCCAAACAGAGGTGGCTAGGAAAGAGGTAGGCACCTGAGCAAGCGACAGTAGATACTTGAAGAGTTATGCTTTTTAACACACAACAAGAAAACTCATGTGGCCAAACACATCACACATTTATGCTTCGAGATGAGCTCCTAAAGTGATGCAATGCCAGCAAGTGGAAGTTCCCTAATCTGAGAGCACTTGCACTCACAGTAATAACATATAAGAAATAAGAGATTAAAGACAACCAAACATATAGGGCCGCAAAGATGGTGTCAAGTGAACTTAGAAAAGTTAAACAGGAAGCGTATTATTATTATAAAAGTATTAATTATAAATTGCCTTTAAGACTACGACCATAATCCAAAAGCAGGGGTATGGAAACACGAGCCAGCCCCCCATATATAAATTAAGCAGCAGCTACTACTAAATCCATCAGAAAGGAGCGGATGAGCCCTTGTCAATAACTGGAAGTAACTGTGAAGAGGAAAGACGTCTTCGCTAGATCTAAACGAGAACTTACTCACAGTTTTCTATAGAGGCACTGCCCTAGACCGTTGTGATATGTGTGGGGTATGTCAAAACATTTTATCTTTGTTATATTAGTATAAGGCCGAAGGATGTTTATATTCTAAAATAGATAAAGAAAAAATATACAAAAGTCAACTGTAGGACGAGAGAAAGTCGAAAGAGATATTAAGGAGTCAGTTAGAAGTGTATTTAGTAGAGGAGAGATTATTTAAGAAAGTTGGGGTTTTTTTAAAGAATATTAATTTTCACAAGGTTGAGACGACTACACCCGGAAATTCTATCCACAAGCAGCAGAGAATAGGAAATCGGAAAGATTTAAGACGAGAGGCATTTAGAGTAGATATAAAAGAAGGAGAAGAATTGAAATGAGGTTAGAAAGAATGGAAGGGTCAGGTCGATACGGGCATATGAGTGATAAAGGATAGATGTGCAAGACGAGAAGACAATTAATGAAAAGTCGAGAATAAAGATAAGGAAGATAAGACATTAGAACCCTGAGGAAACACCACTATTGAAGACAGAAGATAAGAAGAAGAAGTCGCCCATCAGCAACAGACGATATTGAGCGATTTGACAGAAAGCTAGACATATAGATTTAGCATAAAGAGATATATACAAAAGAGGGGTGCTTTGGATGAAGTTCAAGTGACCTATTACCATCCCGAAGTCAAAATGCTATTTGGATGATGTCAAGGCGCACCCCATAGCAAAAGATCTACCCGTAAATTACTTAATGGCGGAAAACATAAATCTGAAAAAAAAATAATTATACAAAAAAAATAATAAGAAACAATAAATAAATATAAATATATAATATATATATAAAAATAAAAAATTAAAAAATAAGGAAAAGAAAAAATAATTAGAGTAGAAAAGTAATAATACCAGTCAAGAACACTCGTAAGGCGCAGACAAGATCGTACTGCGATACGGAAAGAAAGGGAATGAAGATTTCCGATTGAGTATCTATAAGAAGTGAGGATATGAGAAGGGTTTCAAAGATTATAATAAATAGAAATATAATAGATTCGAAGTTAATAGATATAATAATAAGGAGTCGAAGTATTTAAGAAGATTGATGAGTGGCTTCCTTTTTTTGGAATCGGTTTGGACAATAGAACAAATAAAAAAAATGCGCAGCTTCACACTTGTAGATATAGGAAAGTGCTAGTAAGAATTTGAGGCATAAGAGAATTATTAAGTTAGAATCGGGTTAGGAGGGGGCTAGCAGACATAAGAATACTCCGTCTTAAAAAACTCTGGGAGGACATTCCAATTCCGGACCACCCTCTTCCCTAACGTTCATTCAGATTTTCAGGAGCAATGGCACTTCGATAAAATGTTATATCAAAGCAAAAAGCTATGAGCATTAAGGTAACATTGAGAAGCTAAAGAAGAGGAGGAAGATAAAGAGGAACTTAGCACCGAATCGTCCAGGGTTGAGTTACGAGGAAAATAGGAGCCGATTGAAGATGCTGGCCATATTATTTAGTTGGAGAGTTATCAACAGATAACAATTACATTTTGCGTTAAATAAAAGTAAGGGTTAGCAGGCTTTGCTTTTCTATATGTTTGATTCTTTAAACGTTATTTGGCAAGAGGCCAAGAAAGATTTGTCAATAGAGTAGAAACCAAGGGGTATAGACTTGCCATTTCGTTTGATTAGAAAGACACCGCTTATTGCTCAGTCGTAAAACCTAATTGCAACGATTATTTATAGCTGTAATGAGAAAAAATTAGCGATGAGTGATAGGTAAGAACGGAATTTTTCCACTCACCGATATAATTAGAAGATACTGTCTGCACAGGATAAATGATAAGACAAAAGCAAGTAACGAATCGAACCATATTATATATTTTGAGGAGTAGAAAGATATATAGTAGCGATTAAGAAAATTGAACCTGACTCATATAAAAAAATAATAACCCATCAATCAGAATTACAAGACTCTACACTTTGTTTGCAGAAGTCGAGCGTGCAATCAAGAGGCAAAGCAGAATCATTTCCAATTATAATTACGTAGAGAGCAGGCTGCAAGCCCCCATCGGACCGATCAAAAGTGGCAGAAGAAACTCAAGGGCAGGATGAAGCTGATTGGAGAGACAAGTATTATAAAAGATAGAGAGGATATAAGGTTTAGTGTGATCAGATTTAACAATAGGAAAGCGAAGGTGGTGTAACTTATATAAGAGTAATAGGAATAAGTGGTGGAAACTAAGATTACAATGTGTGTTCAAAGAATTGGTTGGGCCAATCCAGGAAATGTGTGCTATGATTGTTCTTTAATCAACTGTACCAGATCGTTGAGAATGCTGAAATTGAATATCGGCCTCCTCTTCACATAACTAAAATCAGTAATGGGAGGGACCAACCTACTTCCAGTAGTTATTGTGTAAACATTATGAGAATCCCTAAATAGAGGACCTCAGGAAGTTAGAATGGCATAATAATTGAATGATTATGAATGTATGAAGTAATGATGAGGACTTGAAGAGGTGTAATGGATATGAAGGGAGGAAAAACGTAAGGATATAATTTGCATTTTTGTAAGGAAAAAAAACGTAAGTAAATAAACAGTTTCGGAAGGAGAAATGATTTGTCGACTTATCAATAAGCTGTAATAGAAACAAGTTATGAAAGAGGAATGTATGAAAGGTATTGGAGAAGTAGGGGGAATCTAGAAAAATTAGATAAAGAGATGGATGGGCTTTCGTACCTGGTGATGAAATAGGGAAAAGGACTGTGAGAGAACAATGTCCAACGAGAGAAAGATTCTGCAATTGCATTGTGCAATAGACGAAAAGAGGTGTAGTGAAATTTTCAGTTTGTTTGAATGGGCTTCACCACCACCAATAAGCACAGCTTCCCTCGATTTCTCTTGGATTACGTAATCTATACTCACCCCTCCAATATACTACTATCAGCTGCTCTCAAAAAGGAGTAAGATTGTATTACACAAAAAAACGGCACCACTAAACATATACTACATAATAGCATAGTACGGCATTTTAGCAAGCGAGCTAGATCTATTTTTATGACTATGTACTCAACCTGCTGTGGCATCTACCTATGGATTTATAAGGTTTAGTTTATTCATTTAAAATATACAAATTAAAATCAATTTAAACAAAAAAAGAAAGAAGCAACGTAGCACATTTAACACAAGTAGTTTGAATAATAAAACGTAAACCTAGAAAAAAAAACCATACCAAATATTAATCCTCTGAATACCAAAAAGAATGAATCAAGAACTTCACCAAGAATAAGATTTAAAATATTAAGATATAATACTGTTTCCAGAAAATCCACCTGGCATCAGAATATAGAGACATAATTCTTATAATTTTTATCTATATTTAATCAACATTACACACACACATATATATATATATATTAATATATTAATTATAAAAAAATATATATACTCCTATATATATATATATGATACTATACAATAAATAATAATAACATTAATATTAAAATAATATAAATAATAAAATATAATATATAAATATATATTCATAATATATTTTTTATCTCCTTCAAATCCTAAACATTATTAACTCAATATAATAAAGTATAATAAATATTAAATTCTAATCCATTTAATATATAATCTCTAATATATATATATAGTATAAATCTCTCGTGGGACGTTCAGCTGTTAAACGGATCAGCAAACCAGGTAGTCCCTCAGATTTTTGCCAGCAATTTATATTATTAGGATATTAGGACTTTCGAATAGCGAACTCAATTCATACACCCTAGTTAATTAAATTATCGCTATGTTATTCAAAAACACATTTAAGGAGAGAGAAAATAACAGTAATGGTATCACACACCCAGCCCCCTCTTCAGCCATACGAGAAGCGAAAATTTTTATATTTGTATCTGAGTGTTGCTGAATCAAATTTTAAAGTATATCCAAGTAAAGTACTGTTCTCAAAAGAACTAATTTGCAACATTTTGATGTCTCCACCATTAACTAAGGTATAATTTGTATTTTTTAATTTCTTGTTTATCCAACAACAAAAAAATTCTTTTCGCGTTTTTTTTTTTTTTTTAATGCAACATTTATTTTTTCGATTTTTCTTTCTTCAAAATTTTCCCTCCCTTCTCTTATTCTTCTCTTATAGAATGGCAAGCAAGATTTCTTAAAGAGATTGTGAATTTTTCTTCTAAATTTTTATTCTTCTTTCTCGGCCTTTTTCTTCTGTTTTCTTTTTCTCCATTTTTAATGAGACTTTCCAGGCAACGTTCAAGATCAATTAGTATATTATATATATATATATATATATATATTATTATTATATATATAATTATATATATATATTTATATAGTATAAGATATTATATATAATATTTATTATTATATATTTATATTGTAATAATATATTTATATATAATATATATTATATATATATTATATATATATATTATATATATATATATATATATATTATTATATATATATTTTATATATATATATATTATATATATATATACACTATGTATATATTATATATTATATATATATATATATATATATATATATAATAATATATATATATTATATAAATTATTATTGTATATAATATATTAATATATATATATATAACTATATTATTATTATAATACTTACATATATATTATATTTATGATATATACATGTAATATATATGTATGTATATGTAATATATATTAGATTATATATATTTATTAGTATATATATAAATATATATATATATATTATATATTAATATAATATATATAATATATATATAATATATTATATTAATATATACTATATAATTTATATATATATATATATACTATATATATATATATATTTATATAATATATATTATTATAGGAACGGAGCCTTCTCGACTATATATATATTATGAAAGTATTCATTTGAGATTTTTACCACTTTAGTAAATAATAATAATATAATATAATAATAATAATAATAAATAATATAATAAAATCTAATTAATAATCAATAATATAAAAATAACAAGCAACGAATGCTACGCCTGCTCTTGCTCCTACGGAGCAAGCTTGTCCATTGAGCGCGGGCTACGCCCGCGCATGGGAGGCATGGCTCACTCCGCTCGCTACGCTCGCGACGTTCGCCAAGACAAAACAGGGCAGAAAACCATGCCGTTGGGCTCACTTCGCTCGCTACGCTCGCTACGTTCGCCCGTGGTCTTACCGGCGGAAAAACAACCCGACATATAAGATGATGAAACAGGACAATATCTTCTCGTATAAATAGGCTCGTCGGAAAAACTTCCCGACATATAAGATGATGAAACAGGACAATATTTTCTCGTATAAATAGGGTCGTCGGAAAAACTTCCCGACATATGTGATGATGAAGCAGGGCAATATCTAATATTTACTCGCATGGTTGAATGGACTCATTTCAATTGCTACGCTTACCTGGGCATTGTAAATGCCTTTGCAACGGCATGGGCATGGGCATGGGCATGGCCATGGGCATGGGCATGGGCATGGGCATGGGCATTGGCATGAGCATGGGCATGCGGCATGCGGCATGGTAGGGCATGCGACGTTCGCCAAGACAAAACAGGGCAGGGCATGGGCATGGGCATGGGCATCGGCATGGGCATGGGCATTGGCATTGGCATGGGCATGGGTGGGCAATGGGCTGTGATGTGGCATTTTTTTCGAAGGTTCTATGAGCGAGGGCTTAAGCCTCGCATAATGGCGATTGGAGCCAGTTTTTTGGATCATAAAAACACTCAACAAAAATATGGTGTCACATCATTTCCACAAATTGAGCACGAAACGGGAAGATTTGTTTGGCAAGATTTAAAATTTAATCAGGATTGAATAGATAATTAAATATAATAATAATATAATATATATAATATTAATCCCAGTTTAAAAATCTAGTAATAATAATAATAATAATATAATAA
>JABUQX010086205.1:0-7500 GCA_015478945.1 Trachelipus rathkii | reverse complement strand
TTTTGTTGCCATCGACAATAAAGCTCAAAGGCTTACCTGGAAGTCCGTTGTCACGCACACTATTACTTTGCATTAAGGTTTCCCAACACTAATCTTCCACCGTTCAAATCTTGAAAAAGAAACCTGTTCAAGAACTAGTTCTCCATGCTTGTCATGAAAATGTAAATCCTCTATGTCAGAGAGAACATCTCTGTTGTGAGCTTATGCACTCTCCGAGGCAACCTCAAAAACAGAGAAGTATCATTCCAAAGTTATATCAAGGAACTATGACAGGCTATGCAGACAAGCTTTTCCGTAAACGAAATGTCAATAGGTTCCACCTGTAGTCGGAATCATTTTCCTGGGAAGACAATGAAAGAGAAAATTACGAATGCAGAGATAAAAGCTTGAATTCCAAGGTTACCCGAGTGGATAAGTCTTTGCAGTCAATTAGGAAAAATTAATAAAAAAAAAACAAATTAGTCATTGAAACGTCAATGAACAATTTAAGCAAACAGGTCTTCAAATTTAAGCACAGTTGAATGTTTTTACAACAGTGAGGTTCGTATAATTTCCTTTTAAATATTATCCCCTCTATGTCAAAACTATATTAGATAACCTAAAAATACGATATGTGATATTTATATTATACCAACTTTTTCACTTTTTCAGGATCAATGACAACAAAGTTGCCACTCCTTTATAGCCCTTGTTTACTACTTTAATTTTAGGGAATAAATTCCCATCCACATGTTTTTCGGTCTTAGGTTTGAGTCTCATTTACGAAATTGGTGACTTTTCCCTTTCCTAATAATTACACAGAGATTCTCATCACTCATGCGGATAGCATAATATTTTTAAACGTAATATTAAAACATATTTTATTTGCATATTTGAAAGCAAATAATCTTCATAGTGATTTTCATTCTCGATTTATATTAGAGCGATTTATGTTCGAAATTCTTCTTTTTACCCAGTCTTTAATTGAAAACAATTCTATATAAACAGAAAAATTTGTGGCAATCTCCATACAAACTATATAAATTAAATAAATGTATAAATTAAAATTGTATTTTATTAATCAGAATCTTAAAATATATTTTCTTTTTATTTTACTTAACTCTGATCTATCTAACAAAAAGCATTTTCTATTCTGAAATATGTTAACCACTTCTAGGAAGCAGACTTTTCAGATTTCCTCTTTTCAAATAATTTTAGGATTCCTTTTCTTTCATCTCTTTGCTGTCATGGCTTTCTGTTTTCCCTCCTCTGGTTATCCACTGCGTCACACGACGACGTCAAATTATATATGATTATAAATATATATATTATATATATAAAATAATATATTATATATATAATTATATATAATAATATATATATATTATTATATAAATATATACTATTTATGTTTTACAGATTATATATTATATATTTATAATATATATATATATATCTATAATATATATTTAATATATATATATATATTATTTATATATATATTATATATATATATATATATATATATTATATAATATACTATTATAATATATATATAATAATATATATAATATATTATATAATATATATATATATATATTATTATTATATTAGATATATATTATAGTATATATTTATATATATATACCGTATATATTTATAATATACAATAATAAAATATATTATAGCTATGTATATTTCTATAAATTATCTACTACAATTTATAATAAATATATATACCGTTATATATAATAAACTATTATAATTATATATATATATTATAATAATATATAGATAATATATATAATATATATATATATATATATATATTATATATATATATAATATAATATATATAAATATTATATATATAATATACTATATATACTATTATATAAAAGGTTTAGTGTATCAGGTGAACCTCCTTGACCATTCCCTTGGTACGTTTTGAAGTCATAAAATTTAAGGGTCAATTTTTCCTCATATAAATTTTTAATTGAATTTTTTTTTCCTTTTTTTTTATTCAATTTTGGCATAAAATGAAAATAATTTTTAATATCTTTCTCACCAAATTAATTTAGTTTTACTTCCATAATTGCGCTCTGTAAATTAGTTTTTATTGCTATGAAAAGCAACATTACACTGAAATTGAAAGTGTATTCTTTCCAGAATATCAAATTTTAATTGTGTATTTTTAGGATTTAATAAAAAATATAGTGGTTTATCGTTTGCAAAAGCAAGTCTTTTTCAAAACAGATCGAACTAGCATACTTTTATATTTCTTGATTTTCTTTATATATATATTATATTATAATAATATATAGTATTTAATATAATATAATATATATATATATATATAATATATATTATATAACTATAATATAATATTATTTATATATATATATATATATATATATATATATATATACTTATATTATATATATATTATAATATATAATAAATTATATAATATATTATAATATATATATATATAACAATATATATTATAAATATCAATATATATATTATTAATATTATAGTATATATAATATAATATATATATATTAATATAAAATATATATTATCCACCTTCTTTTCCCAAACTATAGTGGTAAGGCGTACATGCACCGGAAAGAGAAAAATAGTAGAAGAATATGACAGTCAAAAAAAAGTACAGCCTTGCTCCCCCTTATACATTATGAGAAAATCGTTGCAGTCAGAAATCAACCCTATAGCTTCACGGGACATCGACGGAGCCTCATATGCATTCGTTCAGTGTGGGTCTATCATTGGCCAGTGACCACACCATACCATCACCCCAAACCGCATCAATCCTATTATGCACCTTTCATTCTCGTCTCTCCAAACTCACAATTTCTCTCAGCATCCTTGCTGACTCAATGCACTTTTTCTTCGGTCTCCAGCGGTCGATTTCAACACACTCACCACTATACATTCCACTGTAACAAACCGATATCATCATTCCTTTCACATGACAAAACATCCAACTACTTTCACTTAACCTCTCAGTATATCCTTTCTTTCACAACACACAAACTTCAAATAACTTTCATTCATCATATTATCATTCTTCTTCACAATAACGACGCCTTACTATGATATTGTCTATACTAACACATTGAAACTTAAATCCGATACATCTTATTCCTGACATAGCTCCTATGTCAACATTAAATGTATAAAACATAAACTCATGTAAGACCCTAGCGCACACTAGACTTAGTCTTCACATCCACAACGATTTAATTGAACCAGCACCTTCCTGCAAATACACAACTTTACTTAGTATTAACTTCTGCATCATCCTTTCCTTCTCATATCAATTATATTCTAAATATTTAAAATCATACACTTGTCCAGCCTCACCATCTAAAATAAACTAATACCAGTCTGTCCTCACTCACAAACCATAACCTTATTCCTATCTACGTTTACTTTAAACCTTCTTTAAACATTATCTAAAACTCTACCAATCTTCAAACTCTCTTCAGATTCGATAACCAAAACCAATCATCCGATATTATAGATAGAGGCACCTCCACCTCACTTTACATTCTCCATCATTATAACAATTCATTCTCCTGCCACCACCTTAATTTTTCCCATCATTCTAACTTATTCCTGCACTCCCACCTCTAATTTTTCTACCCCATCCTTATACAATGAAATAACCAAGACATAACACATCGCTGCCTCACTCAGCGATTATTATTAAACAAATCAGTTTCACTCTCCTTTATATCTTACACTCAGCTTCCTATCGATCGTAATGCTTTTGATTCCTTCAGAAGTACAACAAACCACCTATATCACTGAACTGTCATGAGCTTCCTTTAATCCTATCTACGCCGTCAAATCATTAAAACCTTATGCAATTTATTTCTTATTCCTCATTTTCTCAATATTTGTTTCAGCTAGTATTATCCACCAACCCACCTTACCATTCTAAACGCACTTGTTCTTCAACCAATCCAGTCCTCAGTCATCGTACGCCCCTGCACCAGAATACCAGCATAATCATTCCTACAGCACTCAAAGCTAATCCCCGTAAAATCAGTTCCTCGTTATCTCCTTAACCCAAAATATATATCTACTTATTACCTCTTCTCAATCCTCGGAACTATGCCCTCCATAAACGCCCAGTAGCAACTTCCAAATACAATCATCATAATCTCGCTCTGTTTCTGATCATATTCACCAGTAATTCATCCATAGTCCTGCAATTTACCATGCTTCAACTTCTCACATCTACCTGTTACATCTCGTGATAATGATCTCATACCCAATTCTTATTCCTTCTAAATGCACATCAACCCAAACACATTCACCATCGCATCCTCATATTACTGCCAAAGTTATGAAGATTTTCAAAGTGTTCCATCCACACTACTCACATCCATTTTATCGGTTACGAAAAACAAATCCTATTATTTATTCCTAACAGATTTCTTTAGTCTTCATTCTTAACTTTCGCGTTCTTCCAGAATGGATCCTTTATTCCTTTAACCAATCCATCATACCTTCCAAACTTCATTATAACTCATTTTTTCTCCTAATACACATTTTGATTATTTCTTTTTCCTTCTTATATAATTTCAATCATCTTCTTTGACTTCAATCAATCACGGCGGTTACACATCAACCGCTTCTTTTTTATTTTAACGCTGCTCACCTCTTCATACACATTCAATGTTACATTTACTTCCTATTTTAGCAATCTCATACTTCTTTGCATGCACAACTGTTTCCTCATTTGCTTCCAAGATTTGTTACGGTTTCAAACTTGTCTCACATTCAACTATTTACTTCGAGCTCTCTTAAAATACTTATCTTATAACTTGTTCACTACTATCATTTTATAAGTCTACCCACTTTCTTTATAATCATATCCTCTCATCTCAAGCACCACTTAACCTAATTTTAAAAAACAACGCATAATTATTCCGATAATTAATATCTAACCTTCACGACTTCTAGATCCTTCCTACACCAACTTAGAGACTTATGAATAACTTTTGTATTTAAATAATACTTACACAATGACTCTCTATCTCAACAGAAATCTACCTTAATTACATGCTATTTGGTCTCGACACCACAACACCTGTTACTCCTCCTTTTATGAATCACTATCCAAACCATTTAGAGTCACCCAAACACAAATCAATCTGACGATCCTACTCACCATCAAATAACATCATTCAGAATTTTCCCAGAAAATGCACTCTCTTCAACATATATCTCAGATTGGCACATGTCAAACACACAACCCCTTGACCTTTTCAACTTAAATGTGATCATTTAGATTCAGAACTCACATCAAACAAAATCTACCTATACTCTGTACAATAAGTTACATGTAAATTCAACTCCTTCTCTCCTTTATTTTACACCAGCACACACACATTTTAAACAAGCACACTCATTTTTACCGTTTCCTTTCATCTTTGTTTCGTCAAGCGGCAATCAAATTTCCCTTTCAAATACATCCACTCACCTTCTCCATCTTCTCCTCTTCTGCATCAGCTCAAATTAATCCTCTAACTATTCCCATTACATACGATTAATACATTTCCCCCCGAAATAAAAGTGCCGTTTACGGCGATACGCGACTTATCCGATGTATCGATACTCATCTGACAAAAGAGAAAGTGGTAGTGTGCACCAACCAAACTACACCTCCCTTAGTCTCCTTCTCGACTCGGCAGGAATACGATGTGGAGCAATTCTTTCTCTCCCACATAGGGATAATAGGAAGTATGAAGTCTGAAGTTAGCTAGTATAGGGTGGGATATAAGTATGGATGTATGATCTGTGAATAAAGGTGGTCTGTAAAATATTTTTGAGTGCATGAGTTATAATGAATATGACGCAAAGAAAAGTGAAACCATGATTGCACTGAATACACCATATGCAAAATGGGAGGAATTTCATCGCTGTGAGTATGCGTAATACTAATACTTATTAATATATTAATATATATATATTATATATAATATATATATATAATATATATATAATTATTATATAGAATATCATAATATATATATTATATAATATATATATATATACTATATAGTATATATAATATTATATATATAATATATAGTATAATTATATATATATATTATAGTATATTTTGATATAATACCGTATATATAATATATATATTATTTAATTTTATATATATTTATATATATATATAATATAATATATATATATATAAATATTATATTAGATATATTATATTAATAATTTATATATAATATATACATAAATATAGATATAAGATATATATTAAATATATTATATACATAAATATATATAATATATCTTATATTTATAGATTATATATTATATATATATAGAACATAATATATAATATATATATATATATATATATTATATAATATATATATATATATATAGTATATATATATATATTATATATATAATATATATATATATATATATATACCTTTATTATTATAATATAATATATATAATATATATAATATATATATAATTAATATAGTATAATATATATACTATATATATATATATAATAGTACTTCATATTATATTATATTATTTTTATATATATTAAATATAATATAAATACTATATATTATTTTATATATATTAAAGTTATATATATATATATATATATATAATTAATAATATAATATATAAATAGATTAATATATAGATATATTATCAAGTGGCGAGTCTCGTGAACCCCAAACATGGAGATTCAAATATATATATTATATATATACATAAATATAATAATAATATAACTAATAATATAATAACATAAAATATCTATTAAAAACACTTTATATTTTTTCTAAATCCTTTTTATAATATAAAAAATATCAGCTAATCATACATCAAAGTTAATGTAACATTAACATAGTATAATACTTAACAATACCTAGCAATAATTTATCGTATCATAACCTGTTTATCATAATGATCTATGAATAGAGGCAAACAATGATAAAGCTAACATAATATTACCTGAACTATGAACATAACGTATCATAGCAAAACTAGCATACCCTAGATACAAATAAAATGCTAACCTAACAATGTTTTTAACTTAACATCTGTCAACATAGAAATCTCTAACATTACTTTACATTACCAAAACAAAATCTGTAATAAAAGTGTTAACATCACATGCACAAACATTGTTACTACTACAACATAAAAATAAGTTCTTTTTACGAACATAACATAAAATTTTATTAAAAACATTTTATTTTTTTTACTAAATATTTTATGCTTTATTTAATTAACAATATAAAAAAAGTTATAACTTATCAATAAAGCTAACACAACAGTAACCGAACTAAGAACATAATGTATCATAACAAATCTAACATACCTTAAGTAAGAACAAATTAGCTAACATTGACAAAGTTCACTACATATCAATGGTAAATAAGCTAACATCACCCAACATTACTTAATCTAGTTCTATTTTTCTTTCTT
>JABUQX010086204.1:15000-27500 GCA_015478945.1 Trachelipus rathkii | reverse complement strand
TATTAAATTAATTATTATATTAAATTAATTATTATATTGCAATTACTTTGTTAATGAGTGCAACAATTTTATAATGATATATATATTTTATTATATTACTTTTATAAATATATTCAATTTCTTAATTTTGTAAAGTTTTGATACATGATTTTAACTCCGCATTATTGTACTGTAATTTGTGGGGACATTTCATTTATTTCGAAATTCTTTGTTTTGAAACAGGTTGTGTGTTGGGATTGGATTCATTGTCAGAATCTAGCCTTGTGTGTTGGGGGTCCATTGGATTGGATCCCAGGTTGTTGAATTTATGTTCCGAGGTCTTAAATGCTTCCTAAAATAAACGAGTAAAAGGCAAGACTTTTATTCATGAAACCCCTCCACATAGAGAGTGTCGTTGGATAGCTTCCAAAAAACAAACTTTCTACAAACTGTCGCCCTAGCCTAGGATGAAATTCTGGCCTTCCACAATCTGCCTTGAATGGAATCTTCGTAGTAGTCAGATGCAAACAGCGCCACAACCAACACCACCCACAACCTTCACTAAGGAGCAAATACATGGAAACAAGGTATACAAGTAAGACTTTCTAATTAAAAAATACATTTTTTTAATTTAATTTAAAGGGAAGAGTTTCCCCAGCTGAACAGTCAACGGTCGAGAGACAGTCTCTCCCATTACTCAGCAAGCAGCCAAGCGGAGGAAAGGGTCCTCCCACAACAGCTTCACAAAGGAAGCTCCTAGCCAAGCGGAGGAAAGGGTCCTCCCACAACAGCTTCACAAAGGAAGCCCCTAGCCAAGCGGAGAAAAGGGTTCTCCATAAAATCGAAAAGAAAAAAAAAATCTTTCTTACCCCTTCCCCCCCCCATTGAAATATACAAACATTTTAAAAGTTGCGCGCGCAACACTATTAAAAAATAAATGATACAATTGTTATAATTAAAATATTTTCTTTTGCATGCTTATGTAAAAAAGGTTGTCAAAAATATTTTAATTTTAAGTATTTTTATTTTTTTTGAGTGATCATTCATAAATTGGTTTTTATGTAGTTGATAAGATGTTTTATATTTTACAGCTTTGGTTCCAGAAAAGTGTATAATTTTAAAGGGTATTTTAAGTGTGGTATATTATTGTCAGAGTTGACAAAAAATTTGTGTAAAGTGCTAATTTTTAAGTTGATAACGAGTAGAAGTAAGTCTTATCAATATTGATTTTCCAAACTGTGTTTACTTTTTTTTTCTTAAACACTTTCTCTTTAATTAACCTTCCATTCTCTAAACTTTAGTAAAGTACTAATACTCACTCATATATATATATATATATATATATATATATATATATATATATATATATATATACTATATATATATTATATATATATAATATATATATAATAATATATATAATATTATATACAGAAAGGGAATAAGAGGGAGGGAGAAAGAATTGAACAAACAGACACAGACCAATTGGACAAAAGTTACGCATAGGGACACACACACACACACCCATTACCCATCGCGCATGACGTAGAGAAGCTTATGACACACATTCTGAAGGTCAACGTAACGTAGCGAACGAGAGAGAAACATAGAAATAAAAGGATTATAGATATTGTCATTTCTATTTTATTCCGTTTAGAAATTTTATTTCACGTTTTAAGCCAGCGTATATATATATATATACGAGATATATATATATATACAGGGGAACGTTTATTAGCTTTTTGGGGAAATAAGAAGTTTTTTTTTTAAAAATTAAAGTATCTTTTCTTTTCGTAAAGCCAGCTCATAATTATATTATACATACAGTCAACGAGACTGCAGTTTTTTTTTAAGGCAAGCATATATATATATACAGTCAACGAGACTGCAGTGTTTTTTTTTTAAAAAGCAAGCATATATATATATATACAGTCAACGAGACTGCAGTTTTTTTGTTTTTTAAAAAAAAAAGCAAGCATATATATATACAGTCAACGAGACTGCAGTGTTTTTTTTTTAAGCAAGCTTATATATATACAGTCAACGAGACTGCAGTGTTTTTTTTAAAGCAAGCATATATATATATAATATATATATGTATATATATATTATATATAATATTATAATAATATATATATATATATATATATATATATATATATATATGATATATATATATATAATACATTATATAGGTCAACGAGACTAAAAGTGTTTTATTAGAATTCTTGCAATCGAACAAGATAAGTGTCTTCTCGTTTTGTGATTAAAGAAGTTTTTGATATGGTTTTAGAAGAGGAGAGAAATAAAAACTCATTCGAGAGGTATTACGTAGTATATGTTTTTTAACTTAACCCATTTAAGCAATTTGGCTAATTTTTAAGAAAAACGTAACAGTGTATCAAGGGGATTCCACTTTTCGTTCATTTGTTATGTGTTTTTAGCCATAGTTTTGTGTTGATCTAAAAAAGAGTTGACTCCCGGGGGAGGAACGAAAACTTCAAAGTTGCTCAGAAAAACAATTTTTTTAGATGACACCAAAGTAGTTAGGACGATTAGCGTAACCATAAAAATTTTAAGTGATCTAAGGCGGGCATTAAACAAGTCAGTGTGGCCTCGACTAGGGTAGGAGATACATGGTAGGCCACAGTAATTGCCCATGCCCCAACGAAGGTTAAAGAACCCAGCAGCAGATGAATACCCACGGGAACAGCCCGGTGGAAGCGATACAAACGATTGCCGCGGCAGAGCAACACAGTTTTATCGTAATATCCGTCCTTCGGAAATCACACCAGCAGATCAAAGTTTCTGCTATGATAAAGACCTAGAGGGGTCCACAGCAAGTTTCGTATTCAAGTACGTAAATAACACGGTGAAACCCACAGTAGGGTTAGGTGCAGAACCTACCACGACTCACCAAGAGTTTCAGGCAAACCAGAGTGGTGAAGGTAGTTATTATAGGAACACATGGGAAAGCCGGTAAACTCTCCCATGACTCAGCCAGGTTTTGACAGTCGACCTTTCGACCTTAACCAGGTTCGGGGACAGGCCCCCCCCGCTCCCACCGAACGCACGGTGACGCAGCCACAGCAAGGGAACGTCCCTTGGGAATTGTCCGGCAGAAATCAAGCACAGATGTATGCCTCTCCAGGACAGAGCAGACAGGGTCAAGGCACCCATCCACCGCAGGAAGGAGTAAAAGACCCAATAGGGCAAGGTGGTTTGAAAAGTGAATATGTTCCACGGGGAACCGCGCATTCATTTCTAAGTTTTAGTTATAAAGGTGATCCACAGGGAGTCACCCCAGTATCACAGAAAACGAGAGTTTTCGTAGCCAAAGGCCAGAGAAAGACTGAGTACAGAGATTCTCTAAGGAGTTCAAAGAAATCCTCTTACAAACAGAGATCTGAAAGCAAAAGAAGGGAACCAGAAAAGTCAAAGGACTTCCGCCAGAAATAAAGAGGAATACGAACCTCACGTGAAGAAAAATACGAGAGTTTATCTAGCCCAAGGACAACCGCTGGATACAGATCCTAGCGAGGAGGAAGAGGAAGAAGAAGACGACGAAGAATCGAACTATGTAAGCAACTTCGCCGCCCCCAGAGTTCGATTTCATTAAGAATATATATATATATATATATATATATATATATATATATATATACTATATTTTAAATGGCTAGTTGTTTCATTCTTTCTAATTTATTAATATCGGTCCTAGAATAAAGGTTTTATGTATGTGTGCGCGAACACATATCTGGATAACCGTGCTTGTAAGCAAGAAGCTCGGCCCAGAACAGCTAACAGTTTAAGTGAAAAGCCACAAATTTCTGTACGCAAATTTTTTGGCAATTTCGAACCAATTTTCAGCCGACAGAATTATCCATTGATCATTTTCGGTTTTGGATTGTAATAGGGAGGAAAATAGCGTTTAAAGTAAACCAGGCGACAGTGCCTATTTCCTCAAAAGCACCCTTGTTGAAAGTAACAAGAAGATTAGATTAAGAGTGGAAAGCCACAAATTTTTAGCCATATATATATATATATATATATATATATATATATATATATATTAATTATATATATATATATATATATATATATATATATATATATATATATATATGTGTGGATATTAAAATCATAAGGAGGGTAAACGTATTCTTCCATAAAAGAGACTTAAGTTAGTTCATCTCATTAGACAGATGTTACCTAACGACGCTCTGATGATCAGGTCCTTTTAAGGGAAGTTAATTACTCGTGGGCCGAAAGTTTCCCCGGTACTTTCCCCTTAAAACCCTTGAAACAATCAAGCGGGTCTCTGGATGTACAAGATGCGTATACCCATGTTTGATATGATTTTCAGTCAGTTTTAGATAAAGGTTTAGATTTTTCTCCGAAACTGTCGGAAGAAACAGGAAGCCCGTTTCGAGCGGCACCTATCGTTTTTTTTTTTTAATTTTTATTATATGAATTGATAAGGGGAACCGATAACTAAAAATAAATCATAGCTCTGTTGAATGTGCACATCCTCGTAAAAAGACTTTGCTAATACATTTATTTAATGGTTTATGTTTACTATAAACATTTGTTTAAGGTTAGTAACCGAAACCGAGTCTTCAAAACGGAAAATTTAAGTTTATTTATCCATCATGTCTGCTGCATGCGTAATAGCGCTGAACAGTTAAGGTCCTTTAAAGGAAGTTTACCAGTTTTTTTTGTGATGATGTTTTCCCCTGTGTTTTTTCCTGAAGTATTCTAGAGTAACCAAGCCAGTCGTTGATTACGTTGCGAATGTAGCCAGATGTACCATAACGTTGTTTACTATGTTTTTATAGTTAGCCAGTTTTGGGATATTGTTTTCCCCTGTGTTTTTCCTGAAGTATCCTAAGTTTACTATGTTTTTATAGTTAGCCGCTCCATTCTTTTAATTTTTTAATATAAATTTTAAAAAAGCAAAGGTTTTAAAAAACAGTTTATTTCATAAACTTCGTAAAAGGAGACTCAAACGATTGAGACAGCCTCTCCTAAAGCAGATAAAGGATTTATACCGATATTTCCTATGTCCGATGAACATATTTTGATGATAACATTTTTGTTTGATTGATTTTTTTTTTGCTCTTTTGGATTAGGGAAAGTATCTATTTTTTAGAGTAGCTTTCAAAGATGTTCCGATGAACACGTTTTATGTAAATATAAGAATCTTTCCAGATTTGGAAACACGTTTTTTTTTGCTCTCCTGATATTTTAAAATATCAAATTTAATTTTAAAATAACCTAGTTTTTACCATTGAGGAAACTTTTGCCAAACGTTTAATTTCTTTTGAGCATCGAAGGAAGAAACGAAAAGCATTTAGTTTTGAACTTAAAGCATAAGTTTTGTATATATTACTAAGATTAGTCCGCATTAGCTTCATAGTTATAATCGCGCTTATTTTTTTTAATTTTTTTTGACAACATAAATGTGTTTCACTCAGAGGGGGGAACAACCATTTTTAAAAATAAAAATAGGATAAAAAATAAAAAAGTAAAAAACTTTTTTTTTATTTTATAGAAAAAAAAATAAATAAATAATAATAATAAGGAAATAAGCTAGCTTCATTAATTTTTGCACAGCTTCGTTTAGTTTTACAGTTTTCTAGCAGAAGTTTTTAGCTTCATTTTTTAGTATTTTTAAGAAGAAGTTTTTAGCTTCAATTTTTTAGTATTTTTAAGAAATTTTCAGCTTCATTTTTTTTTCCCAAGTTAGTTTTAATTTCTTTAATTTTTAGAAAAAACATTCACCGCTACGAGTTTACAATTAAGTCAGTAACTGTTTTGTTTTTACTAACCATTAACTTTAATGTTACCGTTTGTTTTGATTTAATCTTAAAGTCATTATCTGCATCATTGATTAATCTGGCGGGCCATTTTATTAATTAGAGAACGTAACTTTGTTTTATTAAGATATGGATCCTAATATTTTTTCTTTTTAGTATTGATGTCAATTTCGCGAATATTAACATTATTAACATTTGCTTTAATTTTTTTTCTTTTGAATAGTGAATATCATTTCGCGAATTTAAACATTATATAACATTGACTTTAATTATTACCATTGATTAAGGAAGAAGATTTGGATCGAGACGAAGAGGAAGAAGCCGAAAAATCTAATAAAAAGTTTATAAAACTCCGGTGGGTGAAGTATAAAGACACCGAAGGAAGAAAAGCGTTTTAAAAATGACCGTAGGGAATAAGAAATAGTTTCGGACTACTGTGCACCACTGGTAACCGTTTACCAAATTTTTAGATCTACACTACACATCCGAAAAATATTATACCTCAGACACCAGACTTGTCTTGTTTTCCTACCTTGTTTTTATCTATCATAGTTAAGCATGTAACCTTTCTGGACAGTTTTCTTCATGTTCCAGAAATTGTAAACTTAACCATGTTCTTCATCCTGGAGATGCGAGTACTACCATCTCGATGGATGCTAGATATGTGCTTTTCTTTAAACAGAATGCACACCCATGTTGATTCATTCAAATCTTTCAGATAAAGATTCCTTTCTTAAAGGGGGGTCCTTTATCGGAATTCAGTTTTGAATACAAAACAATATTTTGAAATCAACATGTGTGGCAATATGTTTATAAAATCTTTACAAGTTTCAACAGACCACATCCTCTACTCGCTTCCCACGATTCTCAATTCTGAATCATACAAGAAAACATTTTCATTTGAACAAACAAACCTCGCTTAGAAACTGCATACACAATGCATATATGCCTTAAAAGACTCTTCCACTAAGATTTAAAATTCTTTCACAAGACGATAACCTTGTTTTGTTAGCTTCGTACAAAACCAAAACAATTTCATTCTCGAACGTTCTTTGTACAAAACAGATCGTGTTAACTTTGCAAAACAAAACTCCCCCTTGCATTTTCCATTCCCTCACGATAGGAAAGGATCGAGGTTGGCTCACAAAATAGTGAAGCACTTGCGGATTCGTCTTGCTACAGTCAAGCCAAGCGTTGTTCTTATAAAAAGGATAGAAAGGATAGGAGTGGAAAGTAGGAGTGCGTCTTTGTGCTTGAAAGCAAGCAAAATAAAAGATATTCTCCCAAAGTTACTGTTACCTACCCCAAGCCCTTTGTTATCATATAAAACATTGCTGTATATAATGCTATATAGATATATATATATATATATATATATATTTTGTAATAGACCGCTTTTTTCCATTACATAATATAATTTTCTCTTTGAAAAATATAAAAAAAACAGGCAATATATTTATTTTTTGCGGTCCGTGATAAATTCATTTTCCATGCTCCATAAGGATCTCCTACTTGAAGGTTGTGAGTGTGAAGTGTGGGGTATAACTTGCATATCTAATTTAGACAGTTATTTGTAAGCAGGGTTCACAGCTCGGTGATCCAAATGTTAATTGAGGTTATGATTAAGTGGTAAAATGTCATTTAAAATATTTCTTATTTTCATTCATTTTTTTTTTTTTATAAATTTTGTTGACGAGTAAAGTGGTTTTAATTGTGTTATATATTAATATTAATGATTATATAAATTGAGAGTGTATTATCATTGATGATTACCTTGTTAATTGGTGCAACAATATTAATGATATATATTTTTAATCTATATTACTTTTATAAATATATTCAATTTCTCAATTTTGTAAAATTTTGATACATGATTTTACACTCCGCATTATTGTACTGCTAATTGTGTGGGACAATTTCATGTATTTCGAATTCTTTGTATTGAACAGGTTGTGTGGTGGTGTGTTGGGATTGGTTCATTGTCAGATCTAGCCTTGTGGTTGGGGGTCCATTTGGATTGGATCCCAGGTTGTTGAATTGTATGTTCGAGGTCATTAAACTGATTCCTAAAATAACGAGTAAAAGCCGATATGTAGTGTTTATCTGAAATCCTTCCAAGTAGATGTAGTGTGTGTCTGTGTTTGGATAGCTTCCAAAAAAACCCGGGCTCTCTACAATATACTTGTATATATAGTAGTTGTTATATATATATATATATATATTATATTAATAATATATATATATTATAATATATATATATATATATATATATATATATATATATATAGTGCTGTTACCTAAAAAGGGCCCACCCTGTATCTCCGTATATATGATGTGTAGAGCGAAAAAAAATTGGTGGACCTATTAACCCCATTGAGTATGCATGTTTAAAGGTGTTATAATGGTTCAAATTCGATTTTTTGAATTTTGGGAATTTTTTGAAATTTTTCAAAAATTTCGCCTACTTTTTGACGATCGTGAAAAACCATTTTGGTACTTTTCCAGTCAATACTGCATTAAGAACTCTAGAAATTATATTAATATTGAATTAAATTATGTTAGTCCCATGCAAAAGGTAATCCCACACCAAATTTCAAGAAATTTGGTGCAGCCAATCAACACACAGGTACCATCGAAAAAGACTATCAAAAAGGGCCCATTTGTATGACAAAAAAAGGCCCACTTTTTTTTGGAATGAAAATTGGCCTGTATATGTGTTATAATACCTAACAACATGGTATATTGTTTATTTTTTGTTTACTTTAGTATATTGTCTAAAAAAATAGTTTTGTTATGTAAAAAGGGCCCACTTTTCATAAATGTTATGTAAAAAGGGCCCATCTTTATTTTAACTTGTTGTATATATACGGTATATATAATAGAGAGAGAGAGTTATAAGAGTTGGTCCACTTTGATTTTTTTTTTAATTTAAAGAAATTTACTTTTTTTTTATTATTTTTTTTTATTTAAAAAAAAAAAAAAAAAAAAAAAAAAAAAAAAAAAAAAAAATTCTTCATATTTAGTCACAAAAACCTTAAAAAAAAAAAAAAAAAACAAAAAAAAAAAAAAAAATAAACTCAAAAAAAAGTTATGAGCTTTGAACCAAATGGGATGATTTTTAAAAAAAAATTGAGGAAATTTACCTTTTTTATTTTATTATTTTTTTTATTTTAATTTCAAAAAAAAAAAAAAAAATTCTGCCTATTTAGTCACAAAAACCTTAAATAAAAAAAAAATAACCTAAAAATACCAAAAAATTAACTCTAGCAAGAGTTAAAAGGGTGGGGCCCTTTTTTGTCATACACATGGGCCCTTTTTGCAAACGGCGGGCCTTTTTTTCTGTTCACTTCGAGTCTAAATAATTTTAACAATTTTTAAGCAAAACAAAAAATTTTTATGTGGTAACATACATAGGACCTGGCAATCTAAGAACTTATTTTAAAACTCATATATGTTAAATAGTTTAGTAGTATTGCAAACTTAAAATTGGGGCCCTTTTTAGGTACAGCACATATTTATATATATAAAAAAATAAAAAAGTATATATTTTATATATAAAATATATATATATATATATATATATATATATATATATATATATATATATATATATATATATATATATATATATATATATATATATATATATCAGTTATTGGGATGATTAATCGTCATCGTCATCCGGCAAAAATCGGCATATTTTTTTTACATCGTCATCGGCAAATTTTAGCCGATTATTTTGTCGATTAATTGAACAAATGATAAGAATTTGAAATAATATTAATACTGATTTTATAGTAAACATAAAATAATAATAATAATGCTAATAAAAAAATAATTATAAAGAAAATAATAATCAATAATAATAATAATTAATAATAATAATAAAAATAATAATTAATAATAATAATAACAATAATAATAATAGTTAATAATTTTATATAGATATTTTTATATAAATAAAGGTTCCATAATGTTTCTAGATATAATAACTATTATATATATATATATATATATATATATATATATTAAATATAATATAATAAATATATATATTATATATATATACGATGGATAGGTACTTTGATGAAGTTGCTGAAGATGTGGAGGTGCAAGCCGGAAGAGATGGAAGGGAGAGAGGGAGAGGAGAGAAACGAAGGGGAGTGGAAAGAGAGGGAATAACGGAGGAGAAATTTGTGGAGGCGTTAGGGAAAATGAAGAGAGGCGGGAAAACTCCTGGTGAGGATGGGATACATATTGAATTGCTGAATTAGGGAGGGAGAGGAGCGTGAAAAGCCTTGATTGCTGAGATTTCTGAACAGTGTTGGGTGGAGAGGAGAGGGCCGGAAGTTGGGGAAGGTTCAATAATATTCCCATTATAAAGGTAAGGGGGACGCAGGAGATTTGTAAAAAATCATAGAGGAATCTCACTAATTGATCACATGGCTAAAGTTTATATGAAAAGCAATATTAGAAAGAAAAAATTAAGATGCAAAAATAGAGCCAACGATTAGGTGAAGAGCACAGGTATGGGGTACAGAGAGGTGGCAGAAGCCACTACAGAATTTAATGTTCGCAATTGAGGAAATATAACAGGAAAAACATGGAATACAACAAGAAGGCATATATCGCCTTATAGATTTGAAGAAAGCATTTGATTCGTACCCAGGAGAAGCTTTGGAGAATTCTGTGAGGAGGGATTATGAGTTGAGACAGACTGATAAGGCAGTAAGAAAGTACATATGTGAAAGCTTAAGTAGGAGAGAAGAAACAGGATATAAAAAACGAGGAATGGTTTGAGGTAAAAACTGGAGTAAGGCAGGGTAGTGTGCTGTCGCTGATACTGTTATATAGCGTATTTGGACACAGTCATAAGAGGGTAAAGAAGAGTTTTAGAGGAGATTGACGGGGACATCATGGTATATGCAGATGATTTGCGTGTTGGAGTGGAAGATGGTTGGAGAGAGGTTGAAGCAAATGGTGCTGTGTTTCTCAGAAAAATTGAGGAGAAGCTGGTTAAATCATGAATGTGGAGAAAACAAAAATAATGATAGTAAGTAGGTAGGAGGAGGAGGAGGAGTTGATAGGGAGGTAGATGGTAGAGAGATTAAAAATGTGGACATATATAAATACCTAGGAAAGCACATTTGGAAGAGAAGGGGGTGTGCAAAGGAAATTACTAGTAGGATGTAAGAGGAGTATACCCCATCTTGAAAGATAAAGTATATGAACAAAGAGGTGGAGAGAGCAATATACGAGGGAGTGTTGACCCCATACTGTTGTATAGGGCAGAGAACATGGAGCAGACAGGGCGAGAAGAGGAAGAGTAGAATTTCAGGACAGCGGAGATGGAATGTTTGAGGAACGGTTGATTGGAGATGACAGGAGAGACAGGAGTGAAGAACGAGACAGTGAGGGAGGCGTGGGTGTGAAACCCATGATAAATAAGGTGGATGCAGCCAGACTAAGATGGTGGGGACACCCCTCTTCTAGACACATCTTACAACATCCCTATCCCTTATATCATACGTGTAGGGAGAAAATTTTGCCCACATCGTATGCGTGTCGTAGAAGGGGACTAAGGGACGGTGGTAGTTAGGTGGCTGCTACCACCACTTATTTTTGCCAGGAAGTGCTAATGCATGGCCTCGGAAGAAGGTCGTTATCGCCAACTAAGCGCCCTTTCTATCCTTCAGGCGAAAATGTATGAATCGTATCTGTAGTGAAATGTCAGAGGAATAAATGTTGAGAGAAGAGCGGAGAGAGAGTGATGGATGTATTTAGAAAGGGCAAATTTGATTGCTCGCTGTCGACTGAAACAAAGATGAAAGGAAACGTTGAAAATGAGTGGTGTGTGTGAAATGTGTTTGTGATGCTTGTGGAAAGGAATGAGAGGGATATAGAAGGGAATTTGGCAATTCTGATGAGTGGGTTGTGGTAGAGAGCTATGGGTAGATTTTGTAAGTGAGATGTGGAGAGACTAGAAGTCTTAAAGGTTTAAATTTTTAAGTTGAAATGTCAAAATTTGTGGGTTGTGACATATGATCCATCTGAGGGTAGATGTTGAAAAGAGTACGATTTTTTTGGGATAATCTGAATTATGTTTTGGATGGGGGGGAATAGGAGCATCAGTTCATTTGCCACATAACTGCCCATTCTTTATTTTATTTTTTTTACAGTTGTCACCACACCCACGGGCAGAGCCCCTATTCAAGGAGGGGTGTAGGTACTCTCAAAAGTTGACCCTCTAGCGCAAATTACGCATATGAGCACAGAGGCAGGCTTAAGTGAGGAGATTTAAATTCAGCAGGAAATACAGAAGAATGAAGAGAATTCCACAAAACAGAGGTGTGAAAGAGGAAAGCACCACAGGCAAACTAGCCATGGAGGTTACCAACTGTCAACACAATATCGTAGCGCAAGATACGAGCACCTATTGTGCTTAACGAAGGGCGTTGTAAAGGGTAGGTGGGTACGCGAGTGATAAGTTCCTCGAGCACTTGCCGCTTGGGGCGTTACCTATAGGATAGAGATAAGCACCAACATCGCCCGCAAAGATATAGGGTCAAGTGAACTGGAAAGTACAGAACAGTTTATAAGCCTTTTGGCCATTGACTCGACACCCTGTAAAAAAGCCGGGTGAAACCAGAGCCACCCCCCCCCCCCCAAGGTATGAGAGAGTACTCCATAATTGGGGCGGAT
>JABUQX010086204.1:0-10000 GCA_015478945.1 Trachelipus rathkii | reverse complement strand
TACAATAAAATTTCTCTGATAAGTTCTTCATCGTGGCATCTGAGCACGCGGCGATTCGAAACTTCGTGGCTCTTCCAAACAGTATAAGTTGTATAAGTGACGGCCAAGGAAGGCCGCCAAAAGCTCTCGCTATTAATCCAGTCCATAATTGCAATTTATTAATTCCGCGGCGAAGAGGGCTCCTGACAAGCTCGATCCGCCCCTCCACCGGGATTTGCGCCACCTCCTGGTGGGTTTCAAGAACAAGCTGGGCTCGCTGTTTCTCCAATTCCGGCTGCAGACTTCGCTTCACCAATGACGGAGGACATCTCTGAAAAGACACCACAAGGTTAACACTGGACTTTAATAAAAACATGAAACCTTAGTAACTTGGCCACTCAAAAAACGATAACAAGGGAAAAAAAGAAAAAAAACCGGGAACCATTTGACTTAAGGTCAGCGACAAGCAACACACAAAGCAAAAAAACAAGCAACACTCACGGGAAGGCAAAAAAAAAAAATATATACCAATCGGGGACCTAAGGCAATTAAAAAAACAGCACTTCATGACCACACACAATATAAAGCATCAGCAAACTATAACATTGGCTCAAAATCGGCGACGCCCAACACGCGGAAAAACAAAACCATAGCAACACTCACGGGAAAGGAAGCTGGAAAACATGTAAGCACCAAAACAAAAACAAATAAAAAAAACGGCACTTCGCGAAAGACAACATTAAAAAGCAACAGCAAGATATACCCAGATGATCACGCGAGAAGACTCGTCAGCCCCATAAAATCAGAATATACAAATGTATAACTAACCAAAACCACCAAAAGACGTCATAACCATAATGCCACGAAAAATAAACGAGACCAATGATCAGGAAACAAGACAATGACTCACACCATAGTTCACCACCCGGAAACCACCGCCCGAAAGTTCCATCATTCGATTCGACTCCAGACTCCGATTTTCCCGACTCCGCTGTCACGACTCCAACAGTCAACTCTGATAATCCCGATTCTCCCGATTCCGATACCACAACTTCGGTTCCCCCGACTCCGATTGTTGACTCCAAATTTCCCGACTCTGATGTCACGATTCCGTTATTCGCGACTTCAATCTGTGGCTCCAGAACTCCAGACTCCCACTTCTCCACCTCTGTACCCCATGGCATGACTTTAATCATCATAACCTCAATCCCTGGCTCCGAAACTTCGGGCTCCCCCGATTCTATCCCTCCCCAATCAGACTCGAAACGCTGCACGATTTCCGGAACTACCGACTCTGGCAGCACCCAAGATGGGTCCCAATCATCATCATCCATTCCCTTAACATGACAAACGTTCAGAAGAGCATGAGCCTCACCAGACTCGCCACTGACATCATCCAAACTACCCGAAACGTGACTGCCCTGAACCTCTTCGCTAGAACTATCTAACGCATCATTCGGAACACGAAAACCGCCCTGTGAAGCAACACAAACGTCACTTTGCGAGACTAAGGAAAGTCCACTCGTTCCCGATCCAGGGGAAAATTCCGCTGAACTTCCTCCTCATTCACGCTCGTACATTTACTCTGAATTCCAAAATTACATGTTATCCCACCCGCAAGCCACGGGTGGTTCTCACTCAACTTAAATGAACCCTCTCCCTCTGACAACAACTGTTTAGTACCCTCCTTCTCCCGATGGTTCAATTCCCGATCATTCAACCACGCATTCAACTCTGGTTCCCTTAATGTCACTTCTTTCACAGCCCCTTCGGGAGCTTCACACTCAGTCTGATTTTGAACACCACCGTAATACCTGACCCAATCAGACACCCCAACCCTCTGTTCAACATTATTTGGGACCCGCGAATCACCCTCGGCAAAACCAGAATTTTCAGAAATTCTTGGCTCAATCACACACTCTTCCACACTTTCCCTTTCCCTTCCCTCTTTCGGAACAACACTACAGTCGCTTTTGTTAGTAGTCACCTCCCTCGGCGGTTGACTCACTTCTTGCAAAGCCCGCTGATTTGCCTCTAAAGTCACTCTGATTCCACTTGAAGAAGGCGACCCCATACAAGAACGTTTCCCCCCCTCACTCCGCGGCAATGCATGGTTCAATTCGCGCCGCTCCGGGCAACGATTAACCCAATGACCAAAAGAGCCACACAACAAACATGCTCCTAACCACCACCTACACTCTGCTCTCACGTGCCCCATTGTACCACAATAAAAACACGTTATTCTTCTAGAAGAAAAAGAACCCCTATTTGACCTCTGACTACCCCCAAATGAGCCCCATGAACCCATTCTTGCCCTCTCACGCCCGCTCGCACTCTTCCATTCACTAGCACTACTACGTCTCCGACCATCCCCTTGACCCCTCTGCATAATTCCCGTTGTCTTCCCGGCTTGTATCGGCTCCTCCGACTGTCCCCCATTCTGATACTCACCCCTATACATACTCCCAGGTTTCACAACTTGGGTCACATTTTCCCCACAACATCCCGCTTTCAAGCTCTTCACCACTTCGCCCTGTTCAGATATTGACTCGGCCATCTGGGCCAGTGAACGCTCAATATGTGACAATCTCTCTTCCCGCTTGTTTTCAACCAACACTCGCGCCATCTTCACACTCTCATCCCCCAAAATTACCTGAATTCCCACTTCCCTGTTCAATTTCGCGAAGCTGAGCAGTCAACTCCAATTCCCTCCATGGCTTCTCCACCTGCGTAGCCATGTCGCTCAGTTCGATCTCGTCCGGATCATCATCTGAATCCGTCACTTGAGTGCTCGCGTCCGCTCGCTCAACCATCTCCCTAACTTCCTCCCTGGTTAAGGTCTGGACACTGATATCCCTTTGGTTAGTGCAGTCCAAACCATCATTCAGGTCCGCTACTTGGGTACCTGCTTCCCTCCGCTCAATCGTCCTCCACTTCTCCTTCATGGTTGACACCTGAACACTCACATCCCTCTGATCAACCCGCCGGATCACAATGTCTGACACCGAAGTCTGCGGCAAACGTGCCGTCTGGACGGCCTCATCCTGTCCCCTTCCCAAAAATTCTCCGCCCTTTCTTCGGTCAAGTCCCCGCTCTATCCGCATGGCAACCTCGACAAATTCCTGAAGTATCCTAACCAAATGGCTGATCTCAAACCCACCCCTATCCAGCTTAGCCCAAATCCCGTCCATCACTTCCTGAACGACACCCAATACTTCCGAAGAAGACATCCCAGGACGCAACAACGCGTACGATCCAAAAGCGTTTGGCATTTTACTCCTAAAATACACGTGATGAAAGGTTTTGCCGGTCCAGCCCGAGCCACCCAACGCGACTCCCGAGTCATACCTCACGACCTCCCCCATCGAACAGTCACGTCAACCTTAATTCCCACACCGCGACGCGCGCCAACAAAACAATAATCCCGCTGGGGATGCCAGAAAATTTACTATGTGGCGAATCCGACAAAGCAACCTTCGCAGCTGCCGCGGATAGCGAGGCGGAGGGGTTCTAAGCCTCCCGTTAATTCGTTGGTGAAGCTCCAACGTGATACTCTCGCCAACCGCTACAGCTATCACTGGGTTCGATCTGATATGGTATCGGATTATGTTCGTTGGTTCGCGGTGACTATGCTCCCGTTTGACACCAACCCTTGACAGATTAACCTGTTCCCGCCCACTCCCGTTTTCCCGACTTCGATCCCTACGCGAGTGAAGCACCTCGGTGGATTTTTCCAGCCGCCCGATTCCTCTAAAACGGACGTGGGTTTAGCCCGTTCCCTTCCCGTTCCCGACTTCCCTTAAGGGAGTGAAGCACTACGTGGATTTCCCTGCCCGTCCGTTCCCGACTTGGCAAGGGCAACCCTTCGGGGATGTTCCCGTGACCCTAAACGTCCGGACCGGGGCCACTGACTCAGTGAATTCACCCGGCCGGCTGTGCCTGTCTCCCTGGGCAAGGGCAACTCTTTTATGGTTTTCCAGGCGGTGGAACCCGGTTAGTCTACTAACACGGTAAGTCGCTAAAATGAACACCTCTATTTTGTTGCCTTGATTGACAAGGGCCTTTCTTCCCTAAGCTATTTCAATATTATCGGGAACAACAAGAAAAGAACAAGACGATTTTCAATTTATAATTTCAACTGAACAACAACCTTCAACTTCACAATAAGAGCCGCCAATTTGCGGAGAATCATACGCTAAAGAACAATAACAATTATTACAAACTAAGATGGGCGTGCCAGTGATACCCTTGAAATGCCCACCCAAAGCGTCCCCTATGGTGCACGACCCACTGCGATGTTGCCGTTATGTTTCTGAATATGGCAGAGTTCGATATAACTCTGCTTCCAATCTCGTTGCCCAGATGTGGGATGACCGTCAATGTTTCCTGATTCCGCGGCAATTTCCGCGGAAGTTAGGCGCTAATACACGCACTCGTTCCTTCGATATTTGGAACAACTTTTGGTTCGCGAGCTTCCTTCACTAATTTTAGAAGAAGCCCCTAATGATCTTCCTGAGAAATCGCTCAATAGTTGTTGGATCTCTTAACAGTTAATTGTTCCCTGATAAGTTGGAGAATCCCGTATCAGTTAATTAAGTAAAGTCCCGTAATGGTTCCACCTGCAACAGACAAGAACACAAACACTCATTAGCCCCATTATCTAACCTAACTCCTACATACAGCGCATCCACTAGCATCACACTTACCCAAAGGGGTGGAAACTTGACCTCTCACTATTCTCTGCGGCTTCTCTTTCTTTACTTCGCTCGCTCCCTCAGCGCTTCCCTGTTAATACTTTAATCAAGGGCTCACAGCCTCACTTTCAGGGTTCACTCATTAATTTCCTATACTTTAAATTTATGGGATAAACAGAGAAATGAAATATATGATAATTAACCTAACACTAAAATGATGAAAAATTAATAAAAATGACCATAAGGAATAAATAAAAACCCTCACTTCACACAATATATATATATATATATATATATATATATATATATATATATATATATATATATATATATATATATATATATATATATATATATATATATATATATATATATATATATATATATATATATATATATATATATATATATATATATATATATATATATATATATATATATATATATAGAGAGAGAGAGAGAGAGAGAGAGAGAGAGTACTCTCTCTTTCTCTGCTTAAAAAACAGAAACATATTGAGAGAGAGAGAGAGAGAGAGAGGCCAAATCATAGATAAGCAGGCAATGACATTTTTCGTTTCTGACACCTCTGAAATACATTTTTTTTTTAGGCTTTTGCATTACAGAATGTGTTCGAATGCATGCAATCGATATTTTAAAAAAAAAAAAAGTTCTATAATTTATGCACACATTTACACAAATATAAAAAATTAAGTAATAGTCCGTATGAGGGTAATCCTATCAGATATTGATATTTTAGAAAAGATAGTCGATTTTATATTTCCATCTAGTGTTCCATCTAAAGTTCAAATGTAATGTGTTTTTAATTACAGAATGTGTTCGAATGCATGCAATCGATATTAAAAAAAAAAAGTTGTAATTTATCCACACACATATATATAAATTATTTTACGAGATTTATATATATATATATATATATATATATATATATATATATATATATATATATATATATAACATACATATTTTTACATATTATTAATCTACATATTACATACATATATACATACACATATTATTACATATTATTACACATATTATTATTATTATTATTATTATTATATTAATTCACATATTATATATTATTAAATCTGCATACATATACATACATATATATATATATGAGTTATTATTATATATTATATATATATATATATATACATAACTAAAACTCAATTTCAAGCTCATTTGTCAATTCTGTATATTTTACATATATACATATATATATATATATATATATATATATATATATATATATATATATATATATATATATATATATATATATATATATATATATATTTATATATATTAGTATATATATATATATATATATGGAGAGTATATAGAGAGAGTATTAGCAATCAAGTACTATTACCTGGCAATTTTAATGGACATTTTTATAAACAACATTTTTCGTTATTTTCATATATCATTTTTTTTTTTGCGTTGATTCATTAAATTTATATGAGAGAGGTTTACAACACTGTTCTTAGTGCCTTATGCTGGTTCTAAAGATAAAAAAAACACCGATTATCGGAAAAAAATATCGATATTTCGTCAGAATCTGTTAAACTCAACTATTACCGAGGTGAATATATGAATAGCTGCCCTGCTTGTGTTGTGAATGCAGAGAATGTGTTTCTAAGGAAGGAGATTGCAAGACTGAGTGAAAATATGAATGAATTGAAAGAAGTTGTATTTGAGTTGAGAAAGGAGGGAAGTGTCAAGAAAAAGGTTAGTAGGGATGTCGAGGCGAGGAGGGAGCGGGATATAGGGTAGACAGGAATAGTGATTCACCTAGGCAGAAAGATGAGGGGGAAAAGGATAAAGTAGTTGAAAATAGGTCTGCAGATGAATAAAGAGTTGTAGGAATTAGAAATAATAGTTTAAAGATGAGGATCTCGAAGTCAATCAGCCTGTGACTTGCAGTAACAGGTTCGACCGTCTTCCAGATGGGGAGAGTGCCAATGGTAATGTTGAGTTTTCTAAAGGGAAAACTGATACATTGCTAATTGGAGACTCGATGATACGATACCTAGATAGGACTTTTCAAAAAAGAAACGATTGAGAGTATGTTATCCAGGTGCCAGAGTGAGTGACATCAAAGGGATAGATAGGATAGAGAGACTGGATCTCACAAATGTTTATTCAAATGTGATTGTGCATGTGGGCACAAATGATATAGGACATACAACAGAAGAATTCAATAGCAGATTATAGGAGCATCGATCTCAGAAGACAAAAGCTATGGAAGAAGGCATGATTTTAGGGATTTTACCCAGGTTAGGTGCAGGTCAGAATGGGGGAGTAGGGCTTTAGGTGTAAAATGAAAGAATTAGGAATTTGTTTATCAGAAAATATTAGGTTTTTGGATTTGTGGAGAGAATTTCTGGATAAAGATCTTTTTGCAGCAGATGGAGCTCACTTGAGTCGTAAAGGTGTTGGGCTCTTCAGTACCAGTTTGGAGACTTATTTAGCAAAAAAACTAGGTAAAGTTAGGGATGATGGGCTAAATCTGGATACGAATAATAGCAATGGTAACAGTAATGGTGGTGATATAAATAAAACTAGTATTGTTACAGACTCAAATAAGGATGATAGCAATAAAAATAGCAGCATTTCGAATATCAAATGCTTTTGCACAAATGCTCATAGCCTTAGAAATAAAAAAAAAGATGAGCTACTAGTTATACCATAAATGAGAATCTTGGACATTATTTGCATAACTGGAGGCATGGGTTAATGAAGAATATGGAGACTCCTTTAAGGAATATGAAATAGATGGATATTCACTTTATTTCTATACCAGCCGTGAGGAAAGAAGGTGGGGTGTGGCTTTATATTAAAAGCAATATTCAATCTGTATTAATGACTGGACTTTAAACTAATCATGATATTGAATCAGTGTGGGTAGATATCCTTTTGTGTTCAATAAATCATATAGAATAGGGCATTTTATGACCTCCCACAGAGTCAAGAATTAGGATGCGAAATTGTTAAAGAAATTGATACAACATGCCATAGTAAAGAAAAAAAGGTATAGTCATAATGGGTGATTTTAATTCTTCCTGGCATTCAATGGGATTCCTTGTCTAATACGGACCATAGTAGTTCAGTATTTATAAATTGTATACTAGATAACTTTTTGAGCCAGATGGTCCATGAACCCACAAGACACGATTCACTATTAGGACTTAATATTAACTAACGATGAAAGTATGATGGGTGAGGTTAGAGTTGAGGAGAATTTAGACCCCTAGTTAATATGGGCCATAATTAGATTTAATATGAATGTGATATCTGGGCCCAAAGTGTTAATAAGGAAAGGATCTTAGATTTCCGAAATGGTGATTTTAACAAATTACGAGACATGCTTAGTATAACTGACTGGCAGTGGCGGCTCGTCTATATGGGATCCGGGGCTGCTGCCCCTCCAAATTAAAAATGCCAGGCATAGGATGTTGATGGAAATATAAAATTTAGCTTCCGAAAGGGAGAAAAAAACTAATCCTCCAAAGTTACTTGTCACACAGCCAACCATTCTATCTTTGAATCATTTTGATAGTCCAAAAACAAAACCTGCCTCGCGATTGAAATTCATACTTCCGAAAGCTAAAGAAAATGTAGAGCAAACTAAAGAACAATCTACTCCAGAGAATATTGACAATAATATTCCAGAAGTGCCACATAATTCTCAGTCGTCATCACCATCATCATCATATTCTGAAAAAAAGAAGCTGGAAGAAAAATCTTCGCTGCCGCTCCCCGAAGAAAATTATGAAATAGGAAAATTAGTAGTTTTATCGTCTAATGTTAAAACCGATAATTGTATACAAGCGTCACATTCCTTAGGTGATGAGTGTCCGAAAGCCGACAACAGAAGAATACCAATTGTCATCAGTATCTATTCTATAGCAACAGCCCATGATACTTAGTAAAATTATCCCCCCCTGCGGAATCTATTCCTTTCATCACAAGTTGAGAACAGATTTCGCAGGGGGGGATAATGTAATGGGCTTTGCTATAGAATTGGCTACAGCGTTTTGGCCTATTTGATTATTGGAAGATACTGATGATGATTGAGAATTATTCTCTTCTGATTTATTATTTTCGGAATTAGAGCTATTGGAATCGTGTGTAACTAGCCCTACAATTTTCTTTTTTCCTTTCGGACACTCATCACCTAAGGAATGTGACGCTGGTATACAATTATCGGTTCAATAATGTCAAAACACACGTGCTTAACTATAGGGGTATTCAAATTAATACAAAAAAATAAATATCAGAATCCCAAAATTATTATAACTACAGAACAAATTATATAATATTGAAATACAATAACAAATGAATTTTTGTACTCGTGATTTTTGGTCTTCAAGACAATTTGATGGAGAGGAACTCTTTCAATTTAATAACAGTTATGTTAAAAAAAAAATATATATATATATATATATATATATATATATATATATATATATATATATATATATATATATATATATATATATATATATATATATATATATATATATATATATATATACATATATATATATATATATATATATATATATATATATATATATAATCGACACCTAATGAGAAATAACAAATATTACGGCATCTTTCTTAAAAAACGAGGACGATTAGAGGTTAAATAAGTTACAGATTAATTACGTAACTTAAATTCACACGTTATAGGACCCTCCATCGGAAAAAGCATCACATAAGCGGCAGAATAATTAAGAAGTCCCGCTCATTGGCCCGCAGCTTCGACTATAATTCAGGCGATTATTGAGCCACAATTGAACAAGAACTGGTGAATTAAGTGACCACAAAAAGACAGGGACACTCGAGTCACGATCGAATATGTCCACAGGACTGGATGAGTGGAAGAATTGATCACATGTGCTCCAGCACCGATAAAATGAAACTCAAGCCCGGATTCCTGCAAAACGCAGTTATCAGAGATCGTGCTTAATACATAAATAGTATCTAACGTATTGCAAATATTTCAAAGACTTAAAAATATTAAGCAGTTCCACATACCCTGTGGTGGGGAATTGAGCTCTTCAAAAATCTAAAGGTTGGAGCAAAGCAGCAAAACACTTCTGAAGCAATAAGTAAATTGATGTAAATTGATGCCACTATTATACTGCAGATTGTAATTATAATAAATACTTATAGTAAGTGGCAAAATACAAATAAATGCCACTGAAGTGCTGTGCGCACGGTAAAAAACTGCTGTTTAATGATAAATGCGAAAACGGTTAAACACCCAAATCTGAGGCCGAACGCAATAACAA
>JABUQX010086203.1:2500-40105 GCA_015478945.1 Trachelipus rathkii | reverse complement strand
TCAACCTTTCATTCGTTTGGTTTATTTTACGGATTGGCCCGGTTTTCTATCTGGCGTCGCCGAAATCTCCATGGTCGAGTACTGCGGTTCTAACGCGGTACTTTTTTGTTTAGTTTTCGCCGTTACAAATTCACCAGCCGCACCTACCGAGGAAAACGGAAGCCCCACCAGAGAAGGAAAAGGAGAAGAAGGAGCTAATTGGTGCGCGAGCGGAAAAATCGAGAAAATCGCTTCGAGCTCGAGTATGCTAGTTTTGCCCTAAAGGCGAGGCGGAAATTTTTAGATATTCGCCGTGCCCACCACCACCAGAGTGTACTTTTATTAATGAGACTCTTCCCTCTTCAATACCAATTTGAGTTATAGCCAGAATCCTTGATCAGTTCGATATTCGTCTTGATTAAGAGATCTGGGACTCTTACAAACCTACTTAGTTAACCAAAATATATTTATGGCCATTTTAAATTTATTTTTCTATTGAAAACTATTGAAAATTGAGCTTAACTTCCATCAAATTAAAACCATTTGTCTAGATATTTTCATAATACAACCATAATTTTTTTTTATTAACCGGCCAATCTTTTTTTTTTTCTCGACCTAGTTCACAGACCCGACAGCAAAAAGTATGTCAACGAAGAACGACACGTATTGTTTTTATATTTCGCGACATTTTGATCGTTTCTACCGATCCGGCCGCAGATGCCCCCAAAACCGAACTGAAGAAGAGTTTGTGTTAGGTCATAGCGTGCTTTCGCATTTGAAAGTCGGTTATATTTGAACTAGAGAAATATTTCAACTCACGGAATTATCGAGGCTGTAAAGTAGAGTCCGGATTGAATTTCTTTTTCACAGTACATACGTTAAACTAAGTCAAGGATTTTACAAGTTTGAGATCTTTTTACATTCTTAGATAGGGCAAGACTCAACTCTTATGGAAGTTCATTAACCATCGGTGTATTTTGGAATGAAGGATTGCCATATCAACTGTATTTGTTATTGGTGTACAAGAAATGTGGGACGTGGACATAAAACTTGGACTGCTCGTCTGTGGTGTCAGAGGTCACCAAGTCTTAGAAACGTACCAATTTGCGTTTGCCCGTATGTCATGATCGAATTCGTTTTGCGATATAAACACTTTTCGGGTACTAATATTCATAGCAAATCGATTCATGTATTAGAGTTATAAGGAGATCGTGGAATCTGGTACTCGCAAGAGCGAAAAGAAGAAAATTAAAGATATTTTTTATTCAACTTTTAGAAAAAAATCAACCTTACTTTCTTTAATCTTATTTATTCATCTGTTGAAATTATATTTCGGATTCGAGTGAATCATCGATTTTTAGCTCAAAGATCGTACAAGTTATGACGTATAAAGCGCTTTTGCAAATAATAGATTATGCCAAAAAATTTTATATTTATAGTTTCTTTTTTAAACCGTTGGCAATGTTATTATAAGTTTGTGTAATTGCTTTTATTCTGAGTGCAGAATTTTTACTCTTAATTAATGATCTTTTTTTTTCTTTTACTTATTAAGATAATAATGTTTTATTATATCGACGCGTGAGGGAATAAAAATTAGTATTTAAGGGTCGGTTATTATTTCCAAACTCCAATACACGCGTTCCGATCGGACGAAGGTGTATTATCCTCGTATAAAATGAAGAGATTAGACAGAGATTCTCTATTAAGTTTACTTATGATTCACTCAATGATAAAATCTTACAATTAAAGTGTACGATCCACTTTCAATTTAATACCTTTTACATAAAATACATTTATATGCATTACCTTTGTCGAATTTTTTTCCCATAATTCAGACGAAGGGATTAGCTCAAACGCCATTTGTCTTGCGGAATACGACGCTTTCGAGTTCGTAAATTCATGATGATTGAGGGATGAAAAAATTTTGGTGAAAGGAGCGAATTTATATTCGGCGAAATATCACGTTTAATCACTACGTGATCAGATACAATGAGATTCATATCAGCATCGCGACGCCGAAGTTTTGAATGTTGGGAAAGCGAACTAAAAGACATTTCGAATTTTTGAAAAGAAATAGAATTTCTTGGAAATAACTGTCTGTGGATGAATTTTGGAATTGGTAAGTTGCCATTCAAGTCGAACTTCTTCATTATCAATAGTCCTTCTCTATTGCTGAAGTCTTTGAAAGCCTCAAACGAACATTTTGAATTCAGAGGATTTAAGATTCACAGTTTGGAATACGGTCTTTAAAAATGTTTCTCCACGATTAACTTTGCTAATCTTCGTATTTTTATGGTCATGGGGAATAGTAGGCGTTAGGCAATTCGCCACAGGACTTTATTCTACGAATTGTTTCGAATATTTCGAGTATTCTAGAAAGAGAGAATCATAAAAGAAAATGACATATCATGTGTTGTGAACCAAGACGAAGTTGAAAGAAACGATGTCGTTTCCCTTTTTCTACCGCAATATTACTCTAATCGCCGGCGGTATCCTCCATCTGGGCCCGAATGTCGCGCATTGCAAAGGAGGAAAAATAACCTTTTTGGAAATGTAGAGAAAGGGAAGAGGGCGAGAAGGTTCGGCGAATCACGTGATGACGTGAACCGCGTTTACCATTTGCGTTAACGAGAAATCACTATTTGATATGACAGTAGCTCTTTGAAGAAAGCGATGTTGTCGATCATTCAGTCCCAGCGAGCAGATGGACGACGACGAATGTCCAGGTCCACTCTCCACCTCCCGGAATCCTCTCCTACATCCTTCCTCTGTTCCCATCTTCCTCACGTTTCCGTATATGTTCTATAGCTGCGCGTTTCCCCATTGGAAGACACGCGATAGCGATTATTCAAGATGATCATTTTGCCGTAGGAAGACGGCGACTACAGATCAGACGAAATCTATCCGGCATCCATTCAATTCGAATTCGAAATAGTCGGACATCCTCGAACCGTTTACATTCGTACCAAGCGTCGACGACCCTTCCTTTGCGATCTTCGGCTCGTTTCCCTTCGCAAATGCCGGAGATCGGTCGAGGAAAACCGGAAGATAGGAGAGATTCTTAACAGAACACTTCGCACTCATCCAGCGAACAGGCTGGGAATAACAAGCAGTCAACCGCGCATCTTTTAACAAGAAATCGACCGAAGCAGCAGCCGAGCCAATTCGAGCGGGCCAACACCCCGAGGACAAGGCTTCATAATAATGCGTTCTATCTTTTTGCAAGGCAATGCACGAACGGCTTCTTATGCACTGTAACATACTATACTATATAATAATTTCTTTTAATTCGTCAATGTTTACGTCTTGTTCTATCGCCATCGCGTTTCTAAACGCAACAAATTTTAAAAATGTGTCAATATTTTATTCATATGCGAGTTTATTACTGGTTATTTATAAACTGTTTATGTGTTATTTCTTATTACTGTGTAATAAAAATTAAATATGTAAATTTTTTTAATACAACACATATATATTATATCAGTATTTAGATCAGAGATTCTTCTCGACCACTGTTGCTCGAAGTACGAAATGGCTGTTTCGTTAAAGGCATAGCTAGGATAGAAAAAAACCCTACGATTAAAGATGAGTATTCGGAATTATATATTTAACCGTGTATTAATAAATTTCGCCGTGCTCCTTCATCGAGCGACAAGTTTAGAAATGTAATTGAGAATGTAGGGGAGACGCCGATTTATTTCCAATTGCAAGATAAAAGGAGGTCGTTTTCCATCGAGAGACAAGCGTGTCGGGAATGCAGAGAGCCAATCCGAATACTTTTTTGAACTAATCGTACGACGCGACCATGTTGGTAATTCCCTGCCCCAAAAACGGATTTTATCCGCGTTATGATAATACGCACAATATCGAGTCGTTTCAAACAAAATATAAGCTGAAATATCGCGATGTGAACAACGAGTACCGTCGACTTTAGTTCGCGTGATTCCAGAGCGGTGAATTTATTTCTTTCGCCAACCGATCGAACGAGATTCGACGTTTGTGGCGGTTATACATTTCGTTCGGTGAGCCAAATTGCGGAACGTTTAACGATGAGATTGACGACGACGCTTTTCTCGAGTTTTCTTGGTTTACACCTTTAAGAGTATATAGAAGGCGTTGATGTGGCGGAGAGAAAAGAAGATATCTTTGGAAGAAAACGCGATGTTTAATGAACGATTTAAATTTCCGCGCACAAGCGTACTTTTTCTATAGTTGATGGTTTTTTATTACACAATGCTTTAAACTATTTGATAGCCAAGCGTACGCTACCTATATTTCAACCAGAAAACCGTCATCGAATGCGCATGCCCCACCATCCGGAACCTGGACCCGTTTAATGTCGCCGCATCATGCTAATCTACGAAGAGAACCCAAGGTCGAGACAACGACAGAACCTACCTGATAATAACGATATTACGTAGGCCTAATATTACTTGAATTCTCGACATGGGCGAGATTCGAAACCGGACCGTAAACAATTAATTTAGAAAAATTTTAAAATATTAGTTCTCATATTTTAAAAAAAAAAGATTTCGTTCTGTATTTTCTTTGTTAACTATAAGCTATTTTGCAAAAGGATACAATTTTTAGAAATAATCTTTAATTTTTATATACCTTACTTAACAATTTTACTCGACCATTCATACAAAGAAAATCATTCGCGGCATACACTGACGGAAAACGGAGGACGTTTCGCTTTTCAGCATGAGAGTCACAGTTTTTTGGTTCTACACCACTCGGGCGAACCTCATCGAGCAAGCTCTCGACAGCGCTGCGTATAGAGGGAGAGGATACCCAATTTTTTGTCGTCGGAATGGCTCGTTTTCCGTCAAGAGGTATACGGACGTTGGTGCGTGAAAATTATACGGAAGTTTTATCGTAGAAATACATTCGCTAATCGCACTGTGGATTTTTAAAAACCTGTCCTCTCCTGGCAAAAGTCGATTGGCGAGGAACCGCTACGGAATTTAACAAATCCTCTCGATGACTCTGTAGAGGATACGAGTGAACGAAGAAGCAATCGGATACAGAGTTTTTTTTAGCGACTTGAAATACAAAATGTCTTTCCTATTTTATAGAATTCCACTTCTTCTCTTATTATTCCAAACAGTAAATTATGCGATCTACTCGATGAATGCACCGATTGTTTATAGTACTCTTAAATATTTTATAATTTATTATTACAATCGTGGGATTGATGTTTATTGTTATGGTTACATATCATAATAGATCGTTTTTCGTCCGATAGAATGTCGTTCAATTGCTATCGCATTCAAAAGGCGTGTTAAGCGCCCTCCCACCGGAATATGCTGCGCCTTTCGTACGAGGCTACTGTAGCTGACGGGTCAGAAGCAGATCGGTATTGTCATCAATTATCCGCAAATCGAACATGTCGATAGTCGATTCCGCTCGCCTACTTAGGTTCCCATTGGACTAGTACCGCCGCCATTACGCTCAAGCGAATGAATTCCGTTGATCTTTTATATTATTGGTAAATATCGTGTCTACCCACGGATGATCTTTCGCCGCAGCTAGTGTAGTGCTGAATCACCGACGACACGGAGAGAGGAAATTTCCCTCGGGTCCCGGAGGAAAATAAACAAAACCCTAACAACAACAACAACAACAACAACAAAACCAACGACAACAACCACAACAGCACCGCACAATTTTTATAGAATTAAGATGAAGATCCATATCGAAACGAAGCGACCCTGCGAGAACTCTTCTTCTTCTTACCCCCTCCCGATTTTAAAAAATTCAGTAATAAAAAAATGAAAATATCAATAAATGCAAGAAAAATTTATCAATCGACCCGAAAATAATCCCTTTAATAACTAATCAAAAACAATATCATCAATTAATATATTTTCTTTTTCTAATTTTTTTATTTGTTTATATGCATTTCGAATATAATAAATATTGTTAAAATTAATTACTTAAAATAAAACTATATGATCTATATACTACTTAATAACCCACCTCTTCCGAGCGCAAATCAGCTCGCGCCGTGGGTGGTTCATTACACCGACAAAGCGGAGAGAAACAGTTCTCATCAGCTGAGGCCGAAAGCTATTTTGAACCTGCTTTCGTTGCTTAATAATAATTAATACATATAAATCGAGCACCCCTACCCGGATCGTTCGAATGTTAGAAGGACGGAATTACGAATTTTTCAATTTTGGAAATAAAACGAGAGGTTCGTATATACAGTTAAAAGGCTCGTTGCAGGCTAGGGTGCTGAAAACGCGACGGGTAAAATTATATAAAAATCCATCATTTGAGCTCGCCTATGCATTTAGAAAACCCTGCTTGTTCCCGCTCATTTAAAAAAATATGATTTGCGGACATGTGCGCTATACGAAATGTTAAAACTTGATTTTGCGAAAAAAAAATTTAAATTTATTTAGCTGATATACATTAAAAATGTTGACCAACTCATTATCCGAACGGAGGAGCAACAAAATTCTATTCTTTAAGGCCGGTTCTATAACAATACGGATTATAGTTAATTTTTCTTCGAAGACTCTTGATCTAATCCAGTTGTTGTGGATTCTACCTCTTCATGGAGTGCGTCAGTATGGCGAACGTCGGTGAATCCTCTTCATCTCTCGTTTTGGGATATTGAGAATTTATAATACGGCGAATCGAACAATTCCGCATTACTTCCTCGGAAATAAAACGCGGTCGGTATAAAGGCCATGATCGTTTCGATTGCTATATGGTCATTCCTCGCCTTATAGCGCTGATTATGAACGACAATACGCAAAGATCCTCCGCTTGCTAAACGCCGATGCGGCTAGATTACTAAACAGGCAGACAAATAGGACGATTTAACGCTCCTAGATTGAAATCTAAGCTATGAAATTGAAAAACGCCCGATGCTACAATGTAATGCATGATGCCTCGATGAAATATGTTCATTTTCACCGTCAACTCACAAGACGTTATACTGAGAAAGGACCATATATCACAGTTAACGCTCCCGGAGTCTCTGGAGATTCAACATTTCACGATCTACCGTTAATCCAGGAAAGGGCGATAATATAATGATAACTAATTAATTTTGCGTTCACGCATCTATCCGTTCCCCGCATCAGCGCGTTATCCCGTTCGGTTTCAATATCCGTTTCCACTTCTTCTCTATTAAGATATCGAAGAACCTTCTTAAACTTCAACTTCTTATCGAGGCACCTACCCGACGGCGGAAAGTCTAACACTCACTCACAGCTCCTCACCCGCTCGTATTTACCTAGACCTCCTCTTCACAAATCCATAACAACCATCCCACTAAGTTCTACCTTTCGCCCGCCACGAATGCCTCTACCTCTTCGCTCAAACTGACTCCAGTCCGCCACGGTACCCCACTACATCATTAATAAAGCACCAAAATCTCCGCCATGCCGCTCGATAGTTAACCGCGTAGTACTAGTATCAACGAATCACGACTTCCGCACCGGCCTGCACGGTTCCTTCTCTTCTACGCTACCCCCTATTTTAGTAGACAGGTTCCACGCGATGAAACGAAAGCTATAACGCTTTTTATATAAATGCAAACTCTACACGAGTCACCATTTATAAAATCAAAATTATATCTGTTACGTTTTTACATTCACCCATCTCTTTCCTTTTACGTTTTCCCACTCCAAAGAATTAATGAGCTGGAGTGAGGCGTGTGGATTATCGGACCCATGGCTGTTTACTGTGCTCGCTGCTCCTGCTGCCTGGTGATGCTGGTGTTTTCGTTACTGGATGCACTCCGAACTAGCCACTTTTTCAAATTTTTCATTTTATGTTCTTTTTGTAGATACCCCGAGCACTCCACATTCTTTTTCCCAATTACTGATGCATCCAATACTCGCTTGTACGATTTTTAGGACACAAATAACGTACTTCTCCTTACCTACGCCCAGCTCCTTTTCCCCTCTCGTTCGTAAGAATTTATTACCCTTATATGGGTGCATCAATTCGACGCTAATTTATTACCAATCTCTAACTCATATCTTTCTTCGTAATCCTTGCTCATTCTATCCTGTTCCTCTTTATGCTACCATCACTTCCTACCCGTTTTTTTTTGTCTCTATTGTTTAAACCAAAATCTGCATCGAATTGAGCTGAAACTACTACTTAACTAAAAATAAGCTCATACATGGGTCAATAATTATTATCTCGCAGTGGTTTATTAATTTGCGCCACCAACAATCATCTGAAAGTTTAACGAAGAACATATTCCCGTGGAGATACCGCCCGCTCATGCTTCGAACCTGCCCCTTGCTGACATGATGATAATCAGAGCGACGGCGCATGTTAACAATAATTTTACGCTTATTCTCGCGCACATAACACCACTTGACACATATCTATATTATCAATCTACTTATCTACTAAGTCAGGTTCGAATCGTCTCCGACCCGAGTTGTCGCATCGTTTAGACCGAGAATTCCCTTATACTTCGTGGTAACTCAAATCTTCCACTGGCGCCCAACCACTCGGAATGAAATTTCAGTCAACTCGGCGGACGCTGCTTGCGGCGGCAATTTCTCGAATTCTCCCGTTTTACTACCCAACTATCTGGACCCTCGGAGCTCGAATTAGCGACTTGTACGCCCGTTATTAATTACGAATCAAACATGTGACGTTGTCCCAGCATAAAAGGTGCGCCAGGCCCTGTCGCCGCAAATTCGAGGACGTACTCCCCAGATAGGCTTGAGGCTCTATGGCACGATCTATAACCTAGGACCCGTATCAGTCTCCCGACCTGCAATTGATTATCTCCTAACATTCGATGCACTGTGCCTTCTCTATCGTTCTCCAATCGCGAGACCGGATACTCACCTCGAAAACTGTCCGACGAATATTTTTGAACCTGAATTTCATCAGTTTATCGCACAACGTTATTACCCAATCGCTCCGCAAATACTCTTTCTCCGACAGCGCACTATCGGTAAACACGCCGAGCCTTTCTTTTCCTGCTTGCCAATTTATTTCTTGTCGCCGATTACTTATAAAAGATCGTACTAGTAAATGACAACGACTAGGGCCGGTATGATCCCTACGCGCCGGGGAATCCTCTTCTCAGTTCAATTTGACGGTTATGGGTTTGCAGCGCCATTGGTGTAACTCGACGCACATTCACAAATGTCCTAAGCGCGATATCTAGGCTCGTTTGTTCACGATCTCCCGACAGTTTGAAAAAGCGAGTACTGGGGTGAACGTTGTCGCAACGAAAGCTATTTCCCAAACGATATTCATGCTTGGTAACAACATCTATGGAGTAGTCTTCATTTCAACCCCCCCGCACCGGTAAGGTTCTTGACACGCGGTAACTCGATCGATGATGACGCCTTATACGGAGAGCTACTCTCCCATGCTCGGACTGTTCTATAGTTGCTCTGGTTATTAGACGTTGTTCGTCGTTCAGTCGTTTGTCGTAAAACTGTAAAGCCTCTCGCGTGTTTCCCGACGAATCACCGGAAATTGATTCGCAAGTTGTTTCTTTCCCCAGTGGCCATTTAAATGTCGTTGACAGGCGGCGGCATGAAGTGCACGATAGTGAACTAGGCTTACGGCGATCGTCGAATTGACGATTTTGTCCAGAAATCGGGGGACGACGTATTCGATGACTATCAGCACATTCATCGACCACCCGCTCCCGCAACTACACTTGTTGTTGTTCTTGTTGTTCACAACAAGCAATTCCGTCTGAATCTTTTTTCCCGACGCCTGAGGGCTATTCTCTTCATTCGATTCTCGATTCAAAGCCTCGTGACGGCTTTCAGCCGCTTTGGAATTAAAATAAGCTGTTAGACGAATAGGACGGACTTATTCAATGTATTGCAGCCCGTTGAGGTTCCTTTTCCTCCCTCCGTCCGCCCCCCCCATTTCTTTCGTTATGCAAGGATTCTTCTGTAACCAAAATCACTTGCACGCGCCGTCGCTCCTCTCGACGTCGATCGTGTCCGCGCACAGCATATCGGCGAACCTCGACTTAACGTTTAAGGCGAGATCGGTGAAAATCTTGTACTTTCGCGGCGTCCTTTCGTTATACTCCAGCATTGCTTCGTAAATGTTGCTCATCGCGTTCGGCTTCGAGCACTTTTTGTAATAAGAGAGCTTCGAATATGGCACCTCGAATCCTAGAATCGAGCTGATAAAAATCGATACGAGCCGATTTTTATTAACGTCGAACTCGAAGCACGCTTGCGTTAAAAAGTGCAGCTGCATCGCTAGAGGGTTCGTGTCACTTTTGCAAAAAATACCCTTTAAATATATTTGGAGTAACGATTGGTAAAATTCTAGCGCAGCCAACATTTCTCCGTCTAGTTCGTCGATTTTCGTTCCGTTCTCGTCAACGACGTCATCGCCGCCGGCTAACAGATATTTCGCGTAGTTTTTATTGCGGGTTTTCAGGGTACAATTTAGAAACATGTTTAACAAATGACGTATTTCTAAACGCAAAATATATTTAGACGGTTTGGCTCTAAATTTTACCACCGTCGTCGTCTTTCCTCGGCTGCCGTTCTGGTCGTCGTCGTCGTCGTCGTCGTCAATGTCTTCTTTGACGAGGTTCGAGGTCCTCGGCATTCCTTCATCGTAAAGCGGATTTCGAATAATTTGGCAATACTGTAATGCGGTTGTTGTTGTTGTTGTTGTTGTTTCCACTCCATCGTCATGGTCGTCGTCATTGTCGCACTTCCTTTTAATGGTCCTCAAAACATCGTCGACCTGAGGAGATTCGTTAAAATGACACAGGACGTAATTTTTTTTACGAAACAGAAATCCGAAGAGCACCATCCGTTCAGGGACTAGTTTCATGGCGTTGTCTTTACCCGCAAGGTAATCCGGGTCCGGCCTCACGCCCCATAATACTCTACCTATATATTTTTCGATAAAATCGCAAACGTCTTGTTCGAGTTTTATATCGACGTCGAGATATCTAGCGTCCACTCGTCGACGCTTGAAATAAGGGCTCCTGATCGTCGAAAAAGTGCTGTCGGTATCCCCGTAAATATTCTGCAGGTTATCGACCAGCGAATTAGCGGCTATTTTTATATTGGCCGTAGTCCTCCTTCCTATCCCTGTGATCAAATTGGACAAGAGTTGATTAACGCTGCTCTTCAAATTTTTGCCCGACATGATGCCGTAGGCCGAATTCATCATCAATTTGACGTTGTTTTGGTCGATATTAGCCAGCTGCCTTTCGTGAGGGTAGAGGGTGTTATCTTTCATCTTCTTTTTCAGTTTCTTCCTCATTTCGCCGAGATTTAATTGAAGATCGGGCCAGCATCCGTCTTTCAAATCGGACCGACAAACCCAAAATCGGCAATAAGCCCCGCAATCCCAGCACCTGGACGAGACGCCTCGAACGAAAGCCTCAACCAGCGGGCACCCGCTTTCGTTAACGTAAAGGAAGTTCAACGCCTCCTTAATACCCGTTTTCCCCCTTTTTCCGTTCAAAGCTTCTTTCAGATTTTCTTCGAGACGCGGTAGTGACGTCGCCTCCAGCAGCTTCGAAATCAATTTTCCCAAATCGTCGGCGGATTTCACGAGGTTGCCGAACGGGTAAAATATTTCCTCGAACAATTTCTCCTTCCCTTCGTACTCGTTGACCGAGAGATCGTAAAGGAGGGGGAAGTAATACTTTAATCCAGCCGGCTGACTGCGCGTCCTGCGGCGGCCAGTAACCCCTTTCCTCTATTCCAAACTGCGGAAAGGAGCAGCTCGGAAATAATCGACCCCCAATAGGCGTCGTTGGCTAAGTCCGCTCCTCGCGGTGTAATTTTTCGACGATTCACGCATGTAGCGGGATCCAATTATCTCAAATCGAATGAGCAAAGGAGGAATGTGAGCGTTAAAGACGTCACGCGCTCTCGTCATATCTTCACATATCATACGAGGAGAAAACATTTCGCTTTCAAAGCATCGCCGGATGCGAATAAACGGATATGTCCGCGACCCGATACTCGACGGATCTCACGACCTCGATATGAACAACGCGGAAGTCGAGGGACACAATTGTTCGTGGATCATTATGGAGGGATAAAGGGATGCGAAATCTAACGTTATCACCCTAGTCCGAAATGGACATTTGGATCGGAGTTATTACGAGCCCGCTTTCGCATAGAGCCATTGGTAATTATATGATGGTTACAAACTATCCCGTGTTGCTGACTAGGATCTCCTTTTTACGTTTCACATCGTTCTCGAAACAGGCTTGGACGATTTTACTTCCTTTGGGCGCCCATCCGATTAAGGTGTCGAACGTCTTTCCCGTCAATTTGCCCAGCGAGGCTTGTTCCATCACCGTGTTTAGGCTCGACTCTAGGAGACTCACCAGGGCGGCATCGTGAACGCAGTAGGCGTGTATGTAAGCGGCTTTTTCCGAGTCTCTGGCTCCGCTGCGAAAGTAGTTGAGCAAGTCCTGCACGTCGATAATCATTTTTTGTTCGATTTCCATTTGCTCTCGCCCGCACACGTTTTCGACGCACGAATTCAGATTGTACGAGGATAATTTATCGAACTTCAAACGAACCATTTTTTGCATATCAAAGAAACACATTTCCGGGATTAAAATGGCTCTCACTATCTGAAGAAAGCGATCGTAGTTTTTTTCGTTCGGGTTGAAAGGAACTCCCCCTGCACCATCACCGCTCTGGGCGCGTCTTTCTTTTTCGGTCTTGCTACTACCGCCACCGGCGCTTCGAATAAAAATCGATTTTGAGGCACGGTAGGCGCTTAAGATATCCTTTTTATCGCTAATGGAGAGCTTTTCCAATTGAAATATCTTAGATGCGACGTCGTTAATAATCATTCGAACCAGCAAAAAGGATATGTCGAAAGTCACGTTAAACCCCACTAAATACGTGAACATGTGGAAGTTGGAGTAAAAAAATTCGTCGACGGCTCTCAACATTTCCGCCTCGTTATCGAAAACGTCGCACTCCAATTTCTCGACTTTCCCGTACAATGATTTCTTTTGCGAGAATAAGTCCGATAGCTTGCTCCGTATTCCCTTGGCGAACGATGATAATGATGATGATGATGAAGATGATGATGATGATGATGATGAAGACGACGAGGCATTAGGCGCCGCGTTGGAGGAGGGGGATTCGGTCTTAGGGACGACGGCGAATACGTACACGCGTTTGATATCCTTCTCGAAAACCGGACGAGTACAAACGGCCAAGCTATACATGCGTTCATCAATGGCGTCCAATCCGGTGGTTTCGGTGTCGAAAAACGAAGCCATCAACTTGGACTGATTTCTCAGCAAGGTATCTTGCTCTTCCTCGCGAACGAAACATAATACGCTATCATCCTTTATCGATGCCGGAATTTGAGCGATATCATCAGCGCTCCGTTTGTTGATCAAAATTGATCCCGAAAACCTGGTTGCCCGTTCTAACATTCGCGTTTTCTAACCCTAAAACGTTATTGAGAGTCGCGTCGTAATTTATGCCGAATTCGTTTTTACTAGAGAAATAGTCCGCCGTATCAATAGCGATCAGTTTTTCTTTTATTTTAGGCTCAGCGAGTACGCGATTTCCTTCCGTTTTGAAATGAAAATTGTTGTACCTCTTTTTAAGCAAAGACATTTCTTCGAAATAATTTAAAGGATTTACCCTATTTTTCAAGTAAATTTTCGCGTACGCCTGATAGCTTTCGATACCCTTTCCCGAGGAGGAGGAGTCGTCGTTATCCTCGAAAACTGGAATTCTTTGAACGTTATTCATATTGAAAGGCGGTGAAGAATTTTCGTTGTACACCCATCGGTATATCTGAAATTGCTTAGTCATGTGAGAATTAACGGTACTGAAAGACCAATACCTTCCTTCCCCCTCGGCAACATCGGAGGCGTAGTTGCAAATGATTCGTCCGTCAGTGGCGCTGTCCGGTTCTTTAACGACCGTCGAATTCAACATGTCTAGCATCATCATTTTTCCGAAAGGGTTAAGGAGAGGAAAAATGGATTTTTTAAAGTCCCCCCTTTGGTAGAAATTAATCGAGCGCATGAGGAGAGAATTTAAATGCCTCGTGTAATCGCACGTTTCGTCGTTGTACAAAAGAATCAAACTCTTGGACAAAAAACGGATTATAGAATCCGGGTTATTCCAACGGGGCGCGATAGCTTCGATCGATCGTTTCATTTTATCCAAAACCATTTTTTCTTTAGCCTTCCTCAATCGGTCGAACGAGTCGCGACGACGATCGTCGTCACCGCTGCCGCTGTCATTTAACGCTCGTCCAACCCCCTCGTACGATTCGAATTTACCGGAGGTAATCCGCGCGTCAAAAATTTCGAAGAAGCAAGCCGGACAGCGATCGAAAATGGTCCGATGATCTTCGAAGTCGGCGGCGGGGGACCCCCTTTTCGCCCCGGTTTCGTCTTCTCGTCGTTTCGAATGTTTTTGACAAAACGTTTTCTTAACTATACTACGTTGAACGCGTCTCGTTAACGATTCGTTTTCTAAATCCCCCATCCGTCGCTTTTTCCAAGCACCAGTTTCGCTGAACTCTTCTTCTTCTTCTACTTCTTCTTCTTCTTCTTCTATTCCTTCCTCCATTCTTTCTTCGCGCGAAGAAAAAGCAGTGTTCGCGGAATGAAAACGCGTCATCTTTCGGAAGGCGTTTTCGATAGCCTTCCTGCACCTCGTTTCCGAAAACATCATTTTTTCGAATCCGTAATTCAAGACCGAAAAATGCTCGTATTTCAAGAGGTCTACGAAATAATTGATAGCGGTCAAGATTCCGGCCGGGGCAGACCTATTTTTCTTCAACAGGTAACTTCTCAGAACTTCGAGCGGAGACACCCTTTCAAAGTCCAATAGGAACACGAACCAATTGAAATTCAGCAGGGGCATTTGGTGGATGGACGTTCTCGGGTGAAACAGGTTTTTGGAGTAGTAAAACATAAATAAAATAAAATCGAAATTCGTATTCACGACCACGCTCATTTTGCAGCTGTTATAAACGTTGAAAACGTTTTCTCCCATCCTGTTCTTAACGCAGACTCGAAGGAAATCGTCGGTGGTCGTGGTTGTGGTTGTAGTCATGGTCGCGTCGTGGTCGCGACTGGATCGAAGAACGACGAGGTGAAACCCCGTCCACACTTTGGGATATTTTAGCAACGTGTTAGTCTCATTTCCTCGCGTGAGAGAAGAATAGTACGAATCGAAACTAGAAATATTCTTCAAAACGTTTCTCAGGACGCTTTCGTGAACCTCGTTCGATACGTTTCTAGGAGGAGGAGCGGTCGATAGCCATCGTCCTCCGCGAGAGCGAGATTCGTCTTCGCGGTAACCTGTCGGAATGAGTGACGTATCGGCCGCGCCGAAAAGCGAATCTCCCCCGCGCACGAAAAAACCGATTCTCCGCAACGATATCCTGGGAACGAGGATTATTTCTTTGTAGTAGTCTCTGTAAAGAGAAACCTTTACGAGTTCGTTATTTCCCTCGATCTCTTTTCGGTCTATAAAGCCGATATAACTTACGATCGTTCCAACCATGTTGAATGAATGAATTTGACGAAATATTTCGGTGGTAATCGGACCGCGTGTGAATTAATACCGATATATATATATTTATTTCTGAAAAAAAATTTATTTATTTATCTACATATTAAATATAAACAATTAGATTAATATATAGATATAATTAGATTAAACGTATAAGTAAATTAAATAAAAAATAAAAATTAAAAAAAAAATTAATTTATGAAAAACGAAAGGTTATACGTATAGATCCGAGGTTTTTTGGCATTAAAACACTGACGTCATCGATTAGTTTATTCTGTCCAGTCAACCATTTTAGAGGCAGCAGCAACAACAAATGGCGATGAAAGAAGAGGCAGCGGCGAAGGAAAAGGTAGAGGGAGAGGAGGAAGAGAGGTCGATTCCCCGCGAAAAAGTGATAGTGTGCATCGAAGGAAATATCGGAAGCGGCAAAAGTACACTCATCGAATCGTTTAGGAACGACGCGAGAATCTCAACGTTACCCGAGCCCGTCGACGACTGGGAGGACTATCACGGCGTAAACCTGCTGAAAGAGTCATACAAAAATCCTAAAAAGTACGCGTTCGCCTTTCAGCTTTTTCATTTGATTTCCACGCACGAGAGGTACGCGAAAATGTTAGACGTTTTGAAAGACGAAGAAGATGTTATCGACGTTATAATGACCGAGAGATATTCGTTATCAGCTCAAAGGGTTTTTATTCTCCACGGCGCTAGTCAAAAATATATCAGTGAAACCGAGCACCATATCGTGAACGATCTGTATAACATCGTCGAAGGCCGCAAGCTAATACCCGACGTCATAGTATACCTTAAAACATCTCCTTCCGTCTCGCTAGAAAGGATAAAAAATAGAAACAGGGAGGGCGAATCGACCATCACGCTGGACCACTTGAAAAACTTAGACTTCCTTTACGAGGAATACGTGAATTACCTTATAAATAACGACACTTTTAAAGATATTAGATTCATCACTCTCGACGGAAACAGGAATTTGGAAGATGTGAGAGCGGAATACGATTTTACGGTCGAACCGGTTATCGCAGCCGTCTCAAAAGAATTAAACGAAAGAGGGATAGAAGAGAGGAGGCGTTTTATGCAGAGTATCGACGAAGAAATCGATAGGACGTGCATACCCTTCCCTCGAACGAACAAAGAAGAAGGAAGAAACCGTTTCTTGAACTACCTTATCACTTTTTTATAACACGTGAGTCTTTCTGACCTACGTCATTCGGAGAAGAATAAATCCAAAAAAAAACAGTTGCGATAATATGAAAAAGTAAGTATTCAATATTAAATGTAATATTTCGCTTATCTATTTATATTTATAAATTCACAGATATAATATACGCGCATGATTAACGCTCTCAATATCAAAATCGAATTAATTCGCAGGTTATATGTTTATTATTATTTATATTATATTATTATTATTAAATTTTATTTATAATTACTACACTCCTAGTTAAGTTTATTTATTAAATATTTTTATATATATTTAATTAATTAATTATATATATATATACTATCTTATAAATTATTAATAATAATATTTTTTTATTTCTATTTACTTTATTCAGGCTTTATTTAATACTTTATTTATAAATAAATTAACACACTTGATTAGTCATTATTTATTTAGTGAATTATTTGAGTATGAAGTAAGAATATTTTTAAGATTAGTATTATACTCACTTAAAACTTTATTAAAATATGTTGAGATTCGTATCGAATTTAGTTTACTTTTCCACTAATTACTGAGTAATAATATGTATATCTATTTTTATGAGTATTATTATAAATTATGGTATTATCATATTATTTTCATTTTCTTTTAATAAAATTATATTATGTAATTGTACAGGAAGTTTATTTTTTTACCTGAGTATATTTTAATTTATTTAGTTATAATGATTGGTTCAATGTTATTTGGAATATTAGAATTTTAGTAATGCATATTATTCATTATATTTTGTAATTAATATTATTAATTAGTTGATTAAGTATTATTATTATATTTATGATATATACACAACTTAAAAATATTTTTGTTAAAAAATTATAGTTATTAATTAGATAAAGAGAAGAACAATTTTAGAGTTAAATCTCAGCGTATAATACCTCAGAATGCTCGTACATTTTTATTTTAATAATCCAGCAGACGACGATCGAGAAGCTGAGATTAAAATCAGGATAAATAAAATAAGCTAGCTGATAGCTTAACTATCATTGGTTGAATATAATATCTGAGTAAGTTAGAGCAGATAAGAAAGAAGAGTGAGATATCGATTATCATCGAAGACACAAAAGAGAGAACGATTATAGAGATTGAAGAGTGCAGAATAGATGCGTTGCGGGTATACTGAGAGCTACAACAACCGGACAAATATAACGAGAAAGCACAACCAAAGACTGAGATTTGATAGTCAGACAATTTGCGATAAGGCTCACGAACGTCGATAGCGCGATGTGTCTGTACACATATCAGCAGAGAGAGAAAAATAGAGTTGTTATAGAATAGACAAGAGACACAAACTACTCACATAATAACCTAGAGAGAAAGATAGAAATTGAATCGCTGATTTTCCCCGAAATGACTAATTCACTTTAGTCTTGCTCACCGACATAGTAATATTACTTGCACACAATAAGCACGACGTCAAAAAATAAAATATATAAAACACAAGATATCTCAAGAGTACCGGTGAATTGAAGAAAAATATTGAGTAGAGACGAAATAAGAATGTCTGAAGAAGTACAGACATAGACACGTCGCGGATATCGACGAGTTTGAGTATAGATTGCGGCTGGAAGGAAAGAAAAGTGTTGGATTTTGCTGCTTATTGAAACAGCCAAGGAACGAGAAAAATATTGATTGTATCGGCGAAGGAATTGGCGACGAGATAATTCATCACCCGAAGACGACGACGCGTGGTCAAAATTTTTTCTCGATTCTCCAGCGAACGCTACCCAGGTTGTTTGCGTGACAAAAATTAATGGAATGGAGAAAGCGGACAAGTTTCTCGGTGTGAAGATTGCCGAGAATACTACGTCATAAGCCGGCTCTAAGAACGCTACACATGTTGTTCAGTGCTACTCCGACGTCGAAAAATACACCGGGGAGAGATATTTAATCGCAAAATAAGCTCGCACGGATGCACAAACTGGTGACTAGGTAAGCAGATAAAGTCGACCGAGAAAGTTTCGTGAAACATTGAGAGTGATTTTGGTAGAGCCGGTATTCTTGACTGTCACAAAGCCGACGGTCACTATATTGTTGCGAAGAGTCGACTCTAACAAAAGTACGTCTGCCACCTCAGTTATGTAAACTTCTACTACTCTAAACCTAGTGAATACCGGAAATCAACCCAGCTTCACTGTTTATCGGACATCCATGCGCCCACTCACGTTCACTCGTATGAATCACCGGCCTCGCGGATCATGCACCGCACGAGCAAGTAACTCCGCATATTTAGATGACTCGGTCAAAGCTGCTCTCTCAGTCAGGTCTGCTGAACATAATTTAATATGTATCCGGAGATGTCACTAGACGGCCGAGACTATTAGGATAAAATCGTAACTATCTATCTCTCCAAATACCAACGGATAGAATCGAATGCACACTAGAGAAATAACGAGTAGTCCACTTGCATAGCAATGACAGCATGATACTCACGATCTTTGTACGTCTCTGTAGCTACTATCACGTGAGAAGTAGCGACGCACCGTCCGGAACTAGACGAGAATAAGTGAACGATATGGTTGATCATAATATCTAGACATTTCTAGCAGATTACTAAAAGTAGTGGCAGTTCTTATTTCACGTCTTTGAGAGGAATTAAGACTCTCACGCTTCACGTGAAGTTATTGATTTATAGAGACAGCACGTATTAGACCGTCCTAATTGACAAATTCTATAGAAGTGGCTAAATAATTAGCAACAATCATGACTATGTAGACAATTATGTAGAGTAAAACAAAATATAGGTGGAAAGTATTTCATATGAAAATATGAATTTACGAAGCCGGGGCAAAAACAATTTACAAACCAATTAAACTCGTGCACAACTTATGTATAAAACACTAGCACAAGGCACGGAGAGGGTTCATTTCACCCATTGACACCACCACAATCGAGCTTGTTGACACTCAGGCTTTCCCAAATATAGCAGCTCATGATCAAGAGTAAACGCGTTAAACGTAATTTTCACACGAGATGAAACTAGTCGAACCGTGAATGAGACACAGAATATTATAACCTGAGTCAGACCATTTCAATCAAAACTAAAAATTTATGGAGAAAAAATTTAATTCAGAGTGAATCGAGAGGCAAATTGGTTGATCTATTGGTAAAATGACATAAGATTTATCATACATGTTGCCACTCCATTGCAAACGTATCTAAGTGACTCTGTGTACAGCGCGTTGTTTTGCAATTATAGCTATTTAGAGATTAAAATAAAATGCTGACGAAAACTATCAAATGTATGTGCGATATTTATGTGCGCTAGTTTAATATTTATATTACAAATTGTAATTTCTTTACTTCCGCATCCGACAGAGACAATAGCCGTTTTACTATCTGACGGCCAGATATTCTGCGTAAACGCGAAGATGAAGCATTAATATTCATTGTTTGCATGCAGAAAATTAGAGTATTTCCCATCACGACGACAGTGTGCACCACTACTCGATTCAAAATCCATTGGTGTGCTTCACTAGTTTATGTCAACTCGTATATAAGCGTTAAAAGAAGGTAAAAAAAACTTCGTTCGCTGTTCGATTTGAGATGCTCCATAAAGGAATTCTAAACATTAATAAGATTAGGAAGATGCCATACTCGTAACACTAACACGTGTTCACCAAACGCAAGCTTATACACTCACACTTCTCTTCTAGCGTACTAAAAAAAAATTGTTGAGCTAATTTTTTTACGCAATCTCGTATTTTGATCGACAAGATTGCGTGCTCACAAACAATGTTGTCCCAAAACTTACGACGTAATAGAAGTGAGTTCAAAAGTACGCTATATGAACGCATGCGCTGGTCTCACGATGTAATTTAACACTGGTATGTGTGCTATAAGCTATTAGAGATTCACACCAGATGCGATAAATAATAGGTGCGCAGTATACCATGTGTAACGCATTAGTTATAAGAGATATTGTTTTGTAGATTTCAAGTTATATCTACATAATTTCGATATAGCTTATTGTAAGTACCGAAGAAGGACATTGGATACTTTACTGTACATGCAACCATTATCCTATACAAAAAAAATATAACTGACTAGACCTCTTATATATAATTAAACCTTTTTAAAAAAACTAAGAACTAAAAAAAAGATTACCTTCATTAGGAGAGAGAAGAGTATTCCCTCGCGTACTTTTATATAGAGATTGATGTTACCGAAAAATACGTATTATTACTTTTATAACTTCTCAGGGAAGGTGCAAAATAATTATTTTAGTGAGTGAGTTTGTTAAGCGAAATTTTATATTTTATCGAGGGAAACAAGTAAATCATTCATATAAGAGTTCTGTTAAAAGATAAGTAGGTATATTAAGGATATCTTAAGAATATAAATCAGGCAATGTATTTATGATGGAATATTTTTTAAATTTTTTTTCAGTATCTATCTTAATAATAAAAAAACATTACCTAGAGATTACGAGTATAATAATAATTATGATATATATATTAAGCATATGTGAGAGTTTGACCAGTGGAGTTTTCTGTGTAAATTTGGTGAGCATAGTATAATATTATAATTTTGTAGTTTTTTATTTTATTGAGTGAGTAAACCGAAAACTTAAGAATAACTCACGGAAATAATTCGAGAATATATCACGAGCAAACTAAAATAAGTTGTAGTGAGTTATCCTTAGTGATTACTCCTCACAATAGTTTGCACGGGTTAGAGTACAGGGAGTATATACATATGGAAATATAAAATTATTCAAAAATTTCCGAAAAAAAACTTAATAGTATGTACCCCCTTTTAGCGTAAGGTAATGGCCACACAAATATAAAAAACCGTCCTTTATTATGGTAGTTATAGAGAGTATCTAAATAAAATTTAAATTGATTATATTTAGAAATTTTTTCCACAGGAAATAAAAAAAACTAAACGGAAATTTACCAGGTAAAACTAGCATGCCTCCTACTATAGGTCAAACTTAATTAGATAGATTGAAATATCGCAATTTACGTATAACCATTATTATTTATTCTATCAAATTTTTAATAAATTAACGAGGTAAACGTATCTTAAGTGCGATTTTATTATACGTTTTGGCACAAATTTGATTTTCTTGTCCCTTAATATAAATAATAAATCGTAAAGCTGCAACCAATATATTTTCCAAGAAATAAAAATAAGGAAAATTATTCCCTTTTAATTATTAAATAAAACCTTGAGTAATATCTAAGCCTATGTTGTACTATTTGTATCTTTTTGGTTATTCTTAGTATAATAGATTGTGATTTCCTTAGCACTAAATCGGCCATTTCTAACCTATATCTATAGGCTTACAATATCTAAATTTTTAACATTTAAAAAAAAGTTACTATTTACCATTTTTAAGGGGGTAATATCTTTCCAAGTTCGCGAAGTAAAGTATGACAATATTACTAAGTGATGTGATGGCCAACACACAAAATGAAAAATATGTTATATAAAATTTATTACTTATGTTACATCAATATGAACTATTTATTGATTAAATTAATATCTGTATAGCACTATTCTAGAGTTTCCTGTTTTTCACACACTTAATATTGAAATAACAAAGTTAGAAATCTTAGGCAGGCAACTAGCAATAGCCTTAGTTTATGGAAATGCTCCTCGTGCTGCACTTTTATCAAGTGTTCTATTTGCCCTAAGCAGCGTCACTATATGACGTATAATCGTTTGAAGGATACTTGTAAGCTTAACAAATATGTACTCACGAATAGCAGTTACATATAGCCTAGCTATTTGAGCACGATTACCTATAGGCGAACCTACATTATTATATTGACGTTATCGAAGGAGTGAGATAAATCACCAGTGAAAAACGTATCACTAAACGGTGCTCGCCGCTAACACTTATTTTAGTATAATAATAAACATATAGTACCTTCTAAAACCCGATGTAGTGTGTCCAGTATGAGGATAAATACTGAAAAATAATAATAGTCGAGAGACCGTATGTGCGAGACCACCAGAATTCTTTCCTTATATTACCTTCTCAAAATAATCATACTCAGACGAAATAACGATTCCTAATTTCATCTTTGCAACTTTTGCATGGTCGTTTCCTTAATATTGGACGATTTAATACGTACAATAAATATCTTCTTTGTTCATCAACTGTCATTACTTCTAGCTAAATGACCTGCCTATTTCTTTTTATTTTGTTTGATTCTGACTATTATATTGGATTATTTTAATTAAAAAAAAAAATAATATCAAAAAGCGTGATTTGAGTCGGTACCCTGTCGAGTTATTCCTAGAGTTATTCCTCAATGGTTCTCTGTTGCTCATATAAAAATTTGTAAGATATTACTCTTTTGGGTTCAAGTCTCACAGTTAAGTGTTCTTATTAGTTAGCACACACTGCTCAAAAAAATTTCCACTTTAAACAAAGTGGAAAATTATCATGAGTTCTGATACTCAAATCTATTAATATTAGTAACATAAGTAAACTCAAAATAGTAGTTATAGAATAATAACAAAAAGAATAAATACTAGATGTAAATAACAAATAAATACACTCGAAATTTAATTTAAAATTTTGAAACAAAAAAAAAAAAAAAAATATTGGTACTTAAAATTATTATTCAAAAAGTTAGTAAAAACAAAAAACTTAAATATTATTTAAAAAATCACTCAAAAATGGTCTAAAATTTACATTCCATAAATATATAAAAAAACTTAATCGAGAGAAACCTTCAATATAAATAGTGATAAATCAATTTCTCTTTACGATTTGTTCAATTTTCTTTTGGTCAATAAGATAAAGCTTTAAGTAAATTTTTATAATTTATATATATATATATTATCATTATTAAAGTTTGACGGAATAGCCACCTATATAAGAACTCGACTTATGTTATTTCCTTGAGATGAGCGATCTACTATATGTACTGATCATTAATCGTATTATTGAAAGATAACTTTATAAAGATACTTATAACTAAAATTATAGTGAGTCTCAGAAAGCGTTCAATCGTACTTGCAGATTCCGATATAATGCAACACTATATTATATAGTGCTTTTCCAAAGGGAAACCGAGGAAAAATAATAACGACCTACGCTATACTACTCGCTGCGACACCTATTATTTAGGATAAATCATATCGATCATCTCAGATAATGAAGATGAACGTATCATAGAAGGGAACTGAATATTATTAAAGTTCTAATAGTTTTTAAAGTATATGTCGAAAGTCATAAGTAGATAAGTACTGAAAGGTCTAAGTATTAAGTTACGAGAGTACATGATATAGATAATGCTATATAATGATACGAAAGTCTAAGTATAAGTTCGAAGGCCTAAGAGCTAGTACGAAGGTCTAAGTTGCTAAGTCGAAGGTTTAAGTATAAGTCGAAGGGTCTAAGTGCTAAGTCGAGGTCTAAGTATAAAATATATATAAAATCTTATATAAATTTCTTTCTAAGAATAATAATATAATACAATACACAAAATTTTTTTAAAGATCCAAAATCGATTTTTCGGAATTATTGACACTATATTAAAAACCATTTCAACAGTTATATAATTAGTTTTATAAAGTAAATGAGGCTGAGTCATTATAATATAATGAACGTCATAAATCACTAGTTATGAAGATATTTAAGCATTACAAATCTAAATGTTACTCGAAGCGTTCTAGCCAGCTTGTGCGATCCTAAGAGTCACTAGTACAAACTCATATTTTATATATAATAATTATATTATGGATATTTTGATAAGGGAACTAGAAAAAACGACACTAATCAGTGCTTCACGCGACTCGAGCCACCTTTATAGGAGAGATATAAACTATCGCTTATCAACCCTAGAATATAGAGCTAGGTCAGAAGGGAAGAACTGATATTAAGTCGAAAGGTTTACTAAGGCACGAAATACGTTATTGAAGAATAATTACTATACATTATAATTATATATAGATATGATAAAAAAAATAAATTAAATAATATTCACAAAAAAAAGATTTAAGTTATCGATATTTGCACATTAAGAACTTACGACTTATATATAGTTTCACCGATAAGGCGTCACTATATGACGTCTTAGATCGGTATGATAGAATACTTATTATAAGTAGATATAACTTAACAATAATATGGTACTCGATAAAGCGTTCAGCCGACTATTATGCATATTTCCCGTTAGAGGCGTAACACTAGATATATAATTTTATTAGTGACATTTTCGAGGAAATCTCGAAAAAACGACCTAACGATGCTCGCGCGACACCTTTTTAGGGATAAATATATCGCTTCCAACCCATATAGGAGCGTCAGGAAGAACTTCTTATATGAGATCGAAGGCTACTAAGTTGCGGAAATCTAAAAAATCATAGGAAAAGAATAATAATAATAAATTCACACAAAAAAAAATTATAAGTTTCGGTTAATTTGCTCATAGAATCTTCGAACTATATATTAATATTAGTTTCCGATGAGGCTAGTCACTATATTATACGATGCATAATCGGTTTGAATATGATACTTTAAGCTTTAACAAATATTAGTTACTCGAAAGCGTCAGCCGCTTTTCTCGATTCACTCAGTAGGCGACACGATATTATGATATTAATATATAGTGACTTTCGAAGGACCGATAAATAACAACCTTAACGTGCTCGCGCGAACCTATAGTTTAGAGATCATATATACTAATCGTGCTTCAACCTATATTATATTCATCGTAAAGGACAGTGGTAAATATTTTGGTTAGTCGGTGTAAATATTATAGGATATCGCTAATAATCTAAAAATGATTCATGAAAAAATAAAAAATAAATAAATTAATCATTTAGCAACACATAAAATGTTATGTTTTAACGTGAATTGCACTTAGAACTTCGACTTATACATTATAGTCCCTATTAAGTCACTTTAGTAATTAACGTCATAATCAGGTTAGAATATAAGAAACTTAATGCTTTAAACTAAAATGCGTACCGAAAGCGTCAAGACCTAGCTTTTGCGAGTATCCCCGTAGACGACACTTAATTATATATAGTGACTTGTCTAGAAAGAGAAGACCGAAAAGACATACCCTAACGTGCTTCACAGCGCGACACTCATTTTTAGAGAGTATAATATCACGCTTCAACCCACGAATTATTAGTTGATCGATCAGGTAGTAAGTGAGAACTGATATAAGTTCGTAAATAGTTGACCTAAGTGAGAAATCTAAAAAATTCATATAAAAAATAATAATAATAATAATATAATACAGTAAAAAAAAAATCTGCGTAAATTCGTGAGAAGATAATTAAACCTAATTCAACATGCGTGTGATATATATGAGATCCACACACGTGAATTAGAGAGACTGACAACGGTATCACTGACGTAATAACAGTTTGCCAGTATTTACTATTAATAGCTATTATTATATCCAGATAGTGGTACTCGAGATAAACTGTTCAAGACCGCTTTTTGGCGATTCCCGTAAGGCGACACATGATGATATTTATAGTGACTAGTTATCGAGGTAAAAAGAAAAGACGACGCATATACAGTTCTCGCGCGACACCATATTTAGAGGATAAACTACTCGCTTCAACAGCGAGAAGATATAGTGAGTCAGAAGTAGAGAAGACTTATATAGGTCGAGAGAGGTATCCTAAAGTGATCTAAAAATCTAAAAAAATTTATTAAAATAATATTAATAATTAATTCTAGCTAATAAAATAATTATTTTAAAGTGTTTTCACGATAATTTATCATCTATATAAACTTACGATACTTAAATTAGTATCCAGATAAAGGCTTAGTCGAATATTATGAGCAGTGCGATGTCATCTGTTTGGTGGTGGAGATATTTATTTAATGCTTAACAGAACTATGTAATCTGATAATGCTTCAGTCCTCTTTGTCTAATACCTGGTTAATGTCGACACGTATTTTAGTGACACTATTTCGAAGGAACCGAATAAAACTCTAATCATACGTGCTCGCGCAGACACCATTTGATTAAGAGTATATAACTAATCACTGAGCATTCAATCTCCATATATTAAGTTACTTCAGAGGAATGGTGAATCTTAATTATAAATTTCGATTAATAGCCTATAGAGCAGACGTGAAAAAATCGCTAAAAAAATATCTATCATCTATACTCAGACATAACAATATCTTACCATAATATTGAGTGAAATTGCACATAAAAAAGAAGAATCGCGTTAACGTTTCTACACATTGCAGTCTCTGACATACAACTTTTCGCTCTGTACATAACTATTATGTATCACCGATGCGAAGAGCCTAAGTCACCTGAATGACCGCTAATATAAACATCACACGGCTTTATGCACAACTTAGCTTAACAGAGGTAAGCGTCGCAGAACAAGCCTTCATCAGCGCCGACTTATTATCAAAAAATATCAGTCCGTAAGGCGACTACATTTATTACACTATTACTATATATATCCGAGTAGAGTGCCGCCACAATAACGAGTCCTAACGCTGCAGTACCGCCGCGACAACCTTTTTTAGGATAGAAGAATATCTAGCTGGACAACACCATCATAAAGTGACGTCAGGAAGTAGAACTATTATAGTCAGAAGCAAAGTTTCTTAGAAAATACTAAAAAAATTCATGAAAAAAAGAGATATATAATAATAATATAATATCACACACAAAAAAAAAAATTTTAATGATTTATCGAATATGCTAACTTAGAACATTCATATTATATTATAGTCCCGTAATGAGGCGTCACTATTATGACGTGCAAATCGTTGAAGCATATACTTTAATGAGTATAACTAAATACATGGTTAACTTCACGAAAAGAGCGCTTTAGCGCGACTTTTAGCGTATATTCGTAAGGCTAACAAACTATAGAATATCTTATAAGTGAACTTTTCGAAGGGATAACCGAAAAACAAACTAACGTATGCTCGACGTCGACACCATTAGTCAGTGTCATCCTCAAAACTATCGCTTCAACCCCGATACTAGTGTCGTCATACATGAGGAATCTGATTTATCTATATGTCCATATGTCTCTAAGACAGATATACACACTAAGAAGATAAAACAACTCATGGAAAAAACCAGTGAGATCTCTCTTAAAATATATTCCTACTCATCCTACAGACAAACATACTCCCTCTCTCTTATTAATTAAGCGCTCTTTCTGCATATATTGCACTATATACTTCACGAACCTTAGTTCGTGATATATTACTCCCGCTGAGGCGTAACTAATGCTACTGAACTCATAATCGGTTTGATATATACTAGCTTTAAAGGCATAGGCAGAATTCTGCATCGAAAGCGTCTCAGCGCTGTATTTGCGCTAAATCCCGTTAAGGCAGAGCACATGTAATTATCTCTATCAGTAACTTTTCGAAGTAAACACCCGTAACGAATCCAATCCCAACGTACGAGCATATCGCGCGATCATCTGATGGATGGATAACCTAGACGCTCCTTCAACACGACATGCATATAGTGACGTGCAGACGAGAGTAGGCGTAGACTGTAGTGCTAGTAGAAGCGTCAATAGATTAGAGAAAACATTCACCTAAAAATAATTAAACAAAATATCATCGACTATACATATCAAATAAGATACAATCACAATCTTATCCAACCAAACGAAAAACATTCTAGTTATCCATATATTTAGTCTATAAGTAGAAGAAACTATCGAAAGCGTGTATTAATAAAGCTACCCTCAGACCTTTCGCGTAGCGTCAGACTATATGACGTTCAAAACCGGTAATATTGTAGTATCACTCTCAAAGCTTACTCACACATTCAATATGTACAAATATCGCGTATCTAGTCCTCCACCTCTTTACGGACCACATTCCCTGATGAAGAAGCGACATAACTTTTAATAAACTGCTAATATAAAGCTAGTAGCTTCTATTCTGCAAGGACGACCCGAACCAAAGATCCGAATCATACTGCGCCTGCAACACTATTCTTTTTGGAAGTTAGCTGATATTCCTATGCCCTATCACACCCTTAGCACGATACCTATCTAGACAGCGCCGAACCGAGTCCGTTAAAATCAATCCCGAACTGAGCTGCTGAGGGGCTCGAAAAATCTTATAGGCAAAGACCTCATCCATAACTCACTACAACACTCGTTAATAATTAAATAACCTAGACACATACACAAAACAATTTAAAGTGAGCGTCCTACGTGGAAGTATGACATTACGAACTAGTACTTATCACACATCTCTTAGCTTCACCATAAACCTCAACTAATATATTTATCCAGTAAATAATATTATCCGTCTTGATAGAACTACTCTAAAATGATCTAACTACATGTACGATCCCGAGATCCGTTTCCAAGACTCATTTGCTCAGAGTTAACCTCCGTCCGAATCCGATCGTCCATTGGCACAAATCCATCATATAGTGACTTTTTTCCGATAAAGGAGCGAGGCACGCGAAAAAACCTACGTCTCGCACGTCCACACCTTTTTGGAGAGCAATAACTATCCGCCTAAAAACCCGGGATGACTCCTGTGACTTCACAGCTGAACGGGCGGAATATAGATCACGCGTAAGTCGTCTAATGGTGCCGCACTCCCCACAAATTCATGTACAAACAACGATACCTATCATACTACTATACTTCACAAACAGAACTACATTTAAGTCCGTCAATGCCTTTCCCAACCTTACGTTACAGCTCTCGACGCTTCCAACTCTATTAATCTCAAGCGTCCCCGCCCGATGAGCGTTCGACTTTAAAGCATTGCTCATACGTCATTAATCCACCAGTGTCTTCTGAAATTACCTTTGAGTGTATTAACCAATGATGTTCTTACGACAGCCGTCAGCCGCTATATTATGCCAGGAATTATCTCCTGTACGCGCGTCATGCACGGTGACATCTATCAGTCTACTTTTTCGAGGGTAACCAATATATACGGACCATAACTCGTCTCGCCCATCACGACACATTCCTCTCCCCGTCGAATTCATATCACGCACCATCCCATCACGCACAATATAGTAGTTAACATTCTTGACTCCAAGTAAATTCACCCGCCTTCTCTTTCAGAAACTATTTCCCTTTAACAAAAACCAAGGGAATCAGCTTATCTGGCGAGACGACTTCAATTAGTCACCGAGCTTCGCCGTATTTCACGAGCTCACGCCACAGCGACAACTCTAAAAGATCCTATCTATGCTTTATATACACGAGGCTACACGAAAATTAAAACTACACCTTAAGCCATTGTACTTCGACTTCCGCATCAAGTCATGTACTAACTGCTGCTTCTAAAACATCACGAGCTAATGCTGGGGGCAGTATAGTGATCAATCACAGTCAAGAGTATAAGCTTGGAAGTAATCTTAACTCCTCAACAGACCTACAGAGCGCGACAAACATCCCATAAAAGAGTATTCGATAACAACAGATGCACCCATCTCCACTTATTATAATCTCAACCAAAATCAACACATCTCCATAACGATTCCGAGCGCATTGCAATCCCTTTCACACTATCGACCTGCAAAGTTGTGTACTATTCGCCCACGTGAATGCGAGCGCGTCCATATCGTATGCACAGTTCAAACATCCGTCATTGAAGTATGACTTTACACGTCCTTATAACTAAAACGGTACTCCAACGAGCTCAGCCGCTATTCCTAGCGAGTATGTCTTCCTATAACGCAATACTATGTCTTCTATATAATAAGTGTACTTCACCGACAAAATAGTAACCCCACACTCAAAATACCATCCCTTACACTCATCAGAGCAATGCCTAACTCAGCTCTCAGAGAGGAATAAACTCACTAATGCTTATAAACACCCACGAATATTATATTTATTCGTCAAGTAAGGAAATATAGACTATTATAATGTATTATATTTAAACTTGATTAAATTAGTACGAGAGAACCTTACTATATACTATCTTTTTCATAGCTTTTATTAGGTCTACTGAATATTCATTTCGCATCCAATTTTGTTTGTGTTTTGGTGTTGCTTGTTGACTTGCGTCGTATGTACGAAAATAAGAGAACGTTTCTAAACTTACAGTATTAAAATGGAAATAAAGTAAAAATAGTTTATATCTCAATATAATTCATCAATAGCGTTATTAAAATTTTGGGGGGATTGCCAAAGCCCCCCGGCTCAAACAATTGGAAAAAGAGGGAAATTTTGAGTTAATAATGATATCAAAGAATTGATAAATATACATTATTTAAATTTTATTTACTTTAAACAACTTACAAAAAAAAAAAAAAAAAAAAAAATCAAGTTAATTAGGGAATTTTATAAACGTTGACACATATAGCTATTCCTGTTGTACAGACAAATAATGAATAAAAATATTATATATGAGTAATAATACTAATCAAAACAAAATCTTAAGTTCGGAATTTCAACTTAGAAACTTCGACTATATATTAATTAGTGTGCCCGATGAGGCGTCACTATATGACGTCATAATCGGTATGAAGATACTTTAAGCTTAACAAAATGGTACTCAAAAGCGTTCAGCCGCTTTGCGATTCCCAGATTTATTACTATTATTTTATCAATAATTTATTGTTAATTTTAGTCATCACCTAAAAATAAATGATTTAGATGAAGAAAAAACGGTTTTAAGGAGATACTATAAATAAAAAATAAAAAATAATGGAATATTTCTAAAATAATATGGACAAAACGCTAAAAAGTAGTTAAAAATCTATATAAATCCCCAAAAAATTATATCACAATTATTTTTTAAGTCGAAATATATAATTTGTTCAGAATTTGCTAACAAAATGAGACTCACTTTGACTAATACTGTCCCGAGGATGAGCGTAACTAATGTGACGTATAAATCGGTATCAAATATTAAACATAAATTTGTAATTATGATTTATTCAGAGAATTATATGTTTTTACTAGCTACGACGGGTTTAAATAAAATACGATAATTAATATAAATATAGCAAATTTATTATCCTAAAATAAATAATATTATTTATTATAATATTTTCAGAGACGGAAATTTTTCACATAGATGTACATCAAAATAAACCTTTATAAAAAACAAACAAACATTATATTTTAAATTTTAATATTTATAAAGTATCTCCTTGTATAAAGTATCGAACAGCTTATCAAAAATTGTTGTATAGAGTAAAGATATCTAATTGATATATCATAATACAGTGTAGATAAGTAAAAGCTCACATAATGAAAGTTTAATTGTAGCTTGGTAAGAAGTAGAAAGTACGTTTATCAATAACTTTAAAATAATAGATATTACTATTGGTTCAAAAAAATAGAAGAATTTATTCCTATAGAATAATGGTTATCTGAAAATAAATTTTATTTCACTCTTATAGTGACCTCAGTATTTACGGACAATCGACGTATTACAATAGATTAGCTGGCAAAACAACACTTCAGGATGAGAATATATATGCTTTATTTCCACCTAATGAATTGAATTCCGCGCATATATACGTATCATATATTACCCAGATCTTAATACCTTATTTGAACGAGTTGAAGAAGTTTAAGTGACTAAGTATAAGTGCTCCACTGCGATAATAGCACCATATTAACACGCGACCCAAAAAACGACTACTCGTCCGTACCTACAGGAATCAGAACTCATCAGAAAATTAACCATTCAATATGTCCTCTCTCTATAAGTATCACGATATAAATGTATTTAATAATAAGATAATAATATTTATTTAAAACTTTGAGCAAACAATCGAATTAAACTTCCATTATGAAAAATATTACGACTCTTCAGTTATTAGGAGATGACGCGAAACAATATGATCATATAGACACAGAAAAATCGATTTTTAATTCACAAATTTTTAAAACAGCTTATATTATCAATAATTACAGATTATCAATTCGCTAGTTGCCGACTAACACTAAAGTAATATTAGATTCTTTATCATGAGGATTTATATCAAATAATCGATAGTACAAATTCTGAGAAATGATATCGACACGAGTTTATTAATATTATTCATAATAGAGCCACATGAATGCGATTATATCAAAAAATTCTAACCATATGTCGTCGTTACGAGTCAAAAGTCATCAAGATACGCACATTCGAAATTCGAAATGGAAGAAAGGGTATACTAAATATTTGGAGTTGCTTGAAAGATTAGCATTAGTAAACTGGTATACACATAACGCTAGCGATGATAATAATTCATAATTCCAAGGAACCGGCGATCTCCAAAACATTCTTTTGTAAACTAGGTTTCTAAAAACGTTCGTTATCCAGAAATTCGAATAATTCTTATTTCTAATTTTCACTTTATACCAAGATACACTCAGATTATAAATGCATAATAATTTACGCAATACTGCCCTTTCATAGTCTGGCCATAATAGAGAAAATAACGCGTTTGAAATGAATAGCTCATATTTGCACGAAGAGACAAAATAGTAATTCGATATATTGTATTCTATTCAGAATCACGATCTTATTCGTCACAGAAGTTTACCACGAAATTGATTGCCACATAGACTAATAATTACTCGATATTTACTACACGTATACTATGCTGACTGCATGCTGCTTCTACCATTCTCCTTTACTACCTTATATCCTACTGAAAATGTACCGCAATTTTCTAATAAATTGCTCACGAAGCTTACACTGATATTATTCCCATTATCGATCATTCTATACTATTTTATACATATTATTCAATATAATACCACTAACTTAAATTATGTAATTTGGTTAAAACAAATGTCGATATTACTGAAGTAGATCTTCGACATTAAAAATAGTAGTAGAAAAAGGTGAAAAATTATCTTTACCTTCAGACGAGTAAACTGAAATAATCGTATATATCATAAGCGTATTGTGTATCGCGTGCGTTTTCCATGCCATAGCGCGCGTACCGCGCCGAGTTGCGCGGGCATAAAAAAAATCACTCGACGTATGCGTCCCTGATGCGGAGTTAATAAACGAAGTTATCACACACGATTTTCTATAATTAACATCGATAATATTTCGATAAATTTCTCGCGTCTTATAGGCACAGCTCTTAGAGTAATTTAAGTGTTTATACCGCGCGAGCTGCAATTAAACTTGAAGTGACTCAATTTAAGCATAGAAAGGCAATATAATCTTTTGCAGCATCTTATCTACCACCTCTTATACCACCACGTAACTATTAATCATTATATGCTAAACAACTAAGCTTATTCGCCGACCGTCTAAAATAAGAGGGGCACCCTTTTTTATACACATTGACGATAGGTCTAATCCAGACGTCCACTATCTTCGCGGCACATTTGCACGTTAGTTTGTTGAGAGTATGATTATATTATGTAGTGAATATTATGAATGATTTCGAAATAATCTGTTTCTAATCAATTCTCAAGAATTAGATTAGAGTACATTGCAATACAGGTCACAGTACCGTATTAACTTAATTTACTAGCTTCTCGATGCATACTAATGAGTACACAATTAATCGTTAGATTTTTTACAATCGAGTCCGTATATAAATTTATAAAAAGGTTTACGCATTCCGATCATAAAATTAAATAAGTCATAAGCCTTTCATTAAACGTTTGATATTCACATGATTATCATCTACCTTAATAAAATTCGGGGTAGTATATCTATACTAGATACAATAGACGGAGATGAAACGAACAATCAGGCAAAACTCTCTGCTGCCACCACTAACCATATATCGCGGTCACCACGATAGGATTACGCATTTCACACGTATCGTCTTGTACGGATTTGTTCGTATCGCGTTTTTTACGAGAAGTCAATAAGGCGATCCGAGGTTATTTTTATAGTCGGCGCCCGAGCCGTTAATTATACACAGATAAAGTTAATCGAGAGGAGTTATAAAATTTAATTCTTCAGGACTCGTGTTTTTCGGTCATTTACAGATTCAAATCAAATCAAAAGATAAAATGATCCCGAGAGAGACATCTTTCGTAAATTCGCAGTATCCTACTTAACTCAGGCTAAGATCTGAAATAAAAGAATCGTAGTTTATATAAGAAACGTCACGCCAGATCTTGCAGATCTTTTGACTTCCGATCCATTGAGTTTTTCGTCGTTTCATTTCGGTTTAATAAAAAAAAGGATTAAGTCGCGCAGTATTTTCTTCAAAAAACAATCATCATTCTTTAAATTCTCGGGTGCTGATGTGCCGTGTAGTATTAACGTTTCGCGCGACTTACGTAAAGACCGATCCCTTTTATAATTACATATATAAGATAAAAAAAACGAATTAATTAAATTTTATTTAGTTATTATATAAAAGTTTTATATATCTCATAATGATAAGTTATACCGAGTAGAACTACATGATTTACTTTATATTCTGAGAAATATATAAAACATTTTATTTATGCATTAGTAACGTAACGACATCAAACATATGATAGGTCTAAATTTATAAAAAATATTCGTCTAAATGATAAAATTGACATCGTTGTATTCTACAGGTTTGATTATCAAATAAAGCCATAAAGTTATATAGAATTACTTTGTGTTCGGTGGGGGAGACAGAGTATAATGTATTTTGGGAATCAGTTTGGTTTTCAAGGGTTAAAAATGATTAATTTCAGTTTTGAAATCCTCTCACAAGAAGCCACGGACACACAAATTGTAAGAAACAGTTTAAGTGCCTCAGTTATGTTTGGAAACGATTCACGAAACTGCATTTCAATTATAAACTTAAGCATTTGCAATTATGTCAATGAGGCTGCATCATCAATTTTTATGCCAGAAGCCTTTAGATGTCTTCTCAGCCTCTTCACTTCTGGCAACATTTCTTCTTCTTCTTCTAAATCATTGAAAGTACCTGTGAACTGATGTATATAAGTTTCTATATTTTCATAACTTGTCTTTGCAAGATTTTCTGAGTGTACAACAGCAAACTGTCCATATACATTGTTCGTCGATGTTAGTCTTTTTTCTAACTCTACATAAAAGTTGTCGATGCACTCTAACATAGCACGCTTTACTTCTTGCTGTGGAGTCAAGCCTGCGTTTTTAGCTTTTTCTCCTGGCATCATCTTTTTAACTCGCTTGCGATTTCTGCATTCGATATCAATGTCCATTTCAGCACAAGTTGTGGTCGCATATTCTAAAGCTTTATGGACCAATTCTTCGCGACTCTCTTCTAAAAAGATTTCCAAGCTTCTCACCTTCAATACACACTTTTCCAAACTAATACCTTTGATTTGGAGTTTTTTTTTTGGGCATAGTTCACCTCTAATAAAATGTGGTACCATAAATGCAAGAAACAAAAAAAATTGAAGTTACAAATATTTGTCATCAACACCTCCGCTGCCCCTCTTGCATCTAGATTTTCAGAAGCACCACACAACTTTTCTACAGCATCAACCAATTTTTCGAAATTTTCAAAGATTGGTTTTACTGCATTATGATGAGCACTCCACCTAGTATCACTAAGTCTTTTCACTGTCACCCCTACGGTTTCTTTTAGTACCTCCCATCTATGTGTTGAACAAAAAAACATCTTGTACACACTTTCCAAAGTTCCAAAAAATGTGACACAAACAGAAACACTACCAGAAGCATGTACGCCACAAAAATTGAGAGAATGGTTTGCACATGGCACGAAAATCGCTTTTGGATTTAGTTCTTTAATTCTTGTTTGTACTCCTGTGTGAATGCCTGACATTGTTGTAGCATTGTCGTAACCTTGGCTTCGACAAAGTCTTAATTCTAAGCCGTCCTTTTCAAGCGATTGAAGTATATCTTGTGTAATGTCGTTTGCCATTTTCCCACTAAGGGGAATTAGACCTAGAAATGATTCTTTGACCTCTACTTTCATGTTGTCGATTTTGACATATCTTATAGCTTGACACATCTGTTCAATGTGATATATATCAGGTGTGCTATCAAACAATATTCCATAGTACTTTGCTTTCTTGATATCAGGGATTTTTTTTTTTTAAAATCATGGCCTAAGAGAGAAATAAATTTATTTTGCATGGCTGGCGATAAGTAAGAAACTGGTATCATTCCTGCTTGCAATGATTGCTGAAGCCGTATGCTGTGCTCCTTAAAAACAGGGTCATAATGTGACAGAAGATTCACAAGTTCCAAGAAATTTCCACGGTTTCCAAAGTCAATGTCTTTTCTGTGATCTCTAAAAGGAAAATTCTGCTTAGCAAAAAAAAGGATTATATCTAAGAGCCAATGCAAAATGTCCCTCCATTTCTTCCTCTCTCTTTCCATAACGTCTTGGTGAGCAGCATCGATGGTTTTGTTTTGAAGAAGCCTTGATTCAAGAGTTTTCCATTTTTCTAAATTGGTAATATGGAATTCGGAGCTTTCGTGATCAGACACTTTAGGATTCAATTTCCACCAGCTGTTGAATCCTGTAATGAAACTGGATGTTGTTGTGTGTTTATCATTTTTATCAAAGAGCTTGCAACAGAAGCAAAACAGTGATTTCTTTTCATGAGAATAAACCATCCATTTCCTCAAAATCTTTTCTCCACTAGGAAGCTGCTTGTAGAACCAATTTTTGGTCAACTGTCGGGTTTGACCTTTTGGATTTTCTCCAGGCTTCGGAACTGATTCAAATGGCCCCTCCAAATTTTGGTAATTTGCACTGCCTCGTCTTATAATGTCGGTCCTAAGGCCATCTGGCACTGCAATGGGCCAATTTCCAACATCGAAATTTAATGATAAATCCTCCGATTCTTCTGATGGATCCGAGTCTGGTTCAGAACGTATCAAAGGGGTTTTGTCTTCTTCCTTTTCTTCCCCTTCTCCTCCTTCTTCCTTTTCTTCTTCCCTTTCTTGTTCTCCTTCTCCCTCTTTTTCTTGATTGCTTATGCCTTTTACTCGTTGATCATAGCTTGTACTTGGACTTTCTATAGATATTGGACCCTCTTTTGCCTCTGCTT